>JAWNMF010000909.1:21915000-22216664 GCA_035044305.1 Drosophila nigritarsus | reverse complement strand
ATCGATATATCGATAAATGGGCATAGGTCGAAACTTCAAAATGCCATAACTTCGTCAAAACTCAACTTATTTTAAAAAGCGAGGGCTTTTTGATCATAGTTTTGCCCCTAAATCAATCGTACATTCAAAGTTGAAAACGTGATTTTGGGTCGGAAGACAAGTACAAATTATAGCCTGAAAATCGATGTATCGATAAATGGGCATAGGTGGAAACTTGAAAATGCCATAACTTCGTCAAAACTCAACTTATTTTAAAAAGCGAGGGCTTTTTCATCATAGTTTTGCCCCTAAATCAATCGTACATTCAAAGTTGAAAACGTGATTTTGGGTCGGAAGACAAGTAAAAATTATAGCCTGAAAATCGATATATCGATAAATGGGCATAGGTCGAAACTTCAAAATGCCATAACTTCGTCAAAACTCAACTTATTTTAAAAAGCGAGGGCTTTTTGATCATAGTTTTGCCCCTAAATCAATCGTACATTCAAAGTTGAAAACGTGATTTTGGGTCGGAAGACAAGTAAAAATTATAGCCTGAAAATCGATATATCGATAAATGGGCATAGGTCGAAACTTCAAAATGCCATAACTTCGTCAAAACTCAACTTATTTTAAAAAGCGAGGGCTTTTTGATCATAGTTTTGCCCTTAAATCAATCGTACATTCAAAGTTGAAAACGTGATTTTGGGTCGGAAGACAAGTAAAAATTATAGCCTGAAAATCGATATATCGATAAATGGGCATAGGTCGAAACTTCAAAATGCCATAACTTCGTCAAAACTCAACTTATTTTAAAAAGCGAGGGCTTTTTGATCATAGTTTTGCCCCTAAATCAATCGTACATTCAAAGTTGAAAACGTGATTTTGGGTCGGAAGACAAGTAAAAATTATAGCCTGAAAATCGATGAATCGATAAATGGGCATAGGTCGAAACTTCAAAATGCCATAACTTCGTCAAAACTCAACTTATTTTAAAAAGCGAGGGCTTTTTGATCATAGTTTTGCCCCTAAATCAATCGTACATTCAAAGTTGAAAACGTGATTTTGGGTCGGAAGACAAGTAAAAATTATAGCCTGAAAATCGATGTATCGATAAATGGGCATAGGTCGAAACTTCAAAATGCCATAACTTCGTCAAAACTCAACTTATTTTAAAAAGCGAGGGCTTTTTGATCATAGTTTTGCCCCTAAATCAATCGTACATTCAAAGTTGAAAACGTGATTTTGGGTCGGAAGACAAGTAAAAATTATAGCCTGAAAATCGATATATCGATAAATGGGCATAGGTCGAAACTTCAAAATGCCATAACTTCGTCAAAACTCAACTTATTTTAAAAAGCGAGGGCTTTTTGATCATAGTTTTGCCCCTAAATCAATCGTACATTCAAAGTTGAAAACGTGATTTTGGGTCGGAAGACAAGTAAAAATTATAGCCTGAAAATCGATATATCGATAAATGGGCATAGGTGGAAACTTCAAAATGCCATAACTTCGTCAAAACTCAACTTATTTTAAAAAGCGAGGGCTTTTTGATCATAGTTTTGCCCCTAAATCAATCGTACATTCAAAGTTGAAAACGTGATTTTGGGTCGGAAGACAAGTAAAAATTATAGCCTGAAAATCGATATATCGATAAATGGGCATAGGTCGAAACTTCAAAATGCCATAACTTCGTCAAAACTCAACTTATTTTAAAAAGCGAGGGCTTTTTGATCATAGTTTTGCCCCTAAATCAATCGTACATTCAAAGTTGAAAACGTGATTTTGGGTCGGAAGACAAGTAAAAATTATAGCCTGAAAATCGATGTATCGATAAATGGGCATAGGTGGAAACTTCAAAATGCCATAACTTCGTCAAAACTCAACTTATTTTAAAAAGCGAGGGCTTTTTGATCATAGTTTTGCCCCTAAATCAATCGTACATTCAAAGTTGAAAACGTGATTCAAAGTTGAAAACGTGATTTTGGGTCGGAAGACAAGTAAAAATTATAGCCTGAAAATCGATATATCGATAAATGGGCATAGGTCGAAACTTCAAAATGCCATAACTTCGTCAAAACTCAACTTATTTTAAAAAGCGAGGGCTTTTTGATCATAGTTTTGCCCCTAAATCAATCGTACATTCAAAGTTGAAAACGTGATTTTGGGTCGGAAGACAAGTAAAAATTATAGCCTGAAAATCGATATATCGATAAATGGGCATAGGTGGAAACTTGAAAATGCCATAACTTCGTCAAAACTCAACTTATTTTAAAAAGCGAGGGCTTTTTGATCATAGTTTTGCCCCTAAATCAATCGTACATTCAAAGTTGAAAACGTGATTTTGGGTCGGAAGACAAGTAAAAATTATAGCCTGAAAATCGATGTATCGATAAATGGGCATAGGTGGAAACTTCAAAATGCCATAACTTCGTCAAAACTCAACTTATTTTAAAAAACGAGGGCTTTTTGATCATAGTTTTGCCCCTAAATCAATCGTACATTCAAAGTTGAAAACGTGATTCAAAGTTGAAAACGTGGGTCGGAAGACAAGTAAAAATTATAGCCTGAAAATCGATATATCGATAAATGGGCATAGGTCGAAACTTCAAAATGCCATAACTTCGTCAAAACTCAACAGATTTTAAAAAGCGAGGGCTTTTTAATCATAGTTTTGCCCCTAAATCAATCGTACATTCAAAGTTGAAAACGTGATTTTGGGTCGGAAGACAAGTAAAAATTATAGCCTGAAAATCGATGTATCGATAAATGGGCATAGGTGGAAACTTCAAAATGCCATAACTTCGTCAAAACTCAACTTATTTTAAAAAGCGAGGGCTTTTTGATCATAGTTTTGCCCCTAAATCAATCGTACATTCAAAGTTGAAAACGTGATTTTGGGTCGGAAGACAAGTAAAAATTATAGCCTGAAAATCGATGTATCGATAAATGGGCATAGGTCGAAACTTCAAAATGCCATAACTTCGTCAAAACTCAACTTATTTTAAAAAGCGAGGGCTTTTTGATCATAGTTTTGCCCCTAAATCAATCGTACATTCAAAGTTGAAAACGTGATTTTGGGTCGGAAGACAAGTAAAAATTATAGCCTGAAAATCGATATATCGATAAATGGGCATAGGTGGAAACTTGAAAATGCCATAACTTCGTCAAAACTCAACTTATTTTAAAAAGCGAGGGCTTTTTGATCATAGTTTTGCCCCTAAATCAATCGTACATTCAAAGTTGAAAACGTGATTTTGGGTCGGAAGACAAGTAAAAATTATAGCCTGAAAATCGATGTATCGATAAATGGGCATAGGTCGAAACTTCAAAATGCCATAACTTCGTCAAAACTCAACTTATTTTAAAAAGCGAGGGCTTTTTGATCATAGTTTTGCCCCTAAATCAATCGTACATTCAAAGTTGAAAACGTGATTTTGGGTCGGAAGACAAGTAAAAATTATAGCCTGAAAATCGATATATCGATAAATGGGCATAGGTGGAAACTTCAAAATGCCATAACTTCGTCAAAACTCAACTTATTTTAAAAAGCGAGGGCTTTTTGATCATAGTTTTGCCCCTAAATCAATCGTACATTCAAAGTTGAAAACGTGATTTTGGGTCGGAAGACAAGTAAAAATTATAGCCTGAAAATCGATGTATCGATAAATGGGCATAGGTGGAAACTTCAAAATGCCATAACTTCGTCAAAACTCAACTTATTTTAAAAAGCGAGGGCTTTTTGATCATAGTTTTGCCCCTAAATCAATCGTACATTCAAAGTTGAAAACGTGATTTTCGGGTCGGAAGACAAGTAAAAATTATAGCCTGAAAATCGATATATCGATAAATGGGCATAGGTGGAAACTTCAAAATGCCATAACTTCGTCAAAACTCAACTTATTTTAAAAAGCGAGGGCTTTTTGATCATAGTTTTGCCCCTAAATCAATCGTACATTCAAAGTTGAAAACGTGATTTTGGGTCGGAAGACAAGTAAAAATTATAGCCTGAAAATCGATGTATCGATAAATGGGCATAGGTGGAAACTTCAAAATGCCATAACTTCGTCAAAACTCAACTTATTTTAAAAAGCGAGGGCTTTTTGATCATAGTTTTGCCCCTAAATCAATCGTACATTCAAAGTTGAAAACGTGATTTTGGGTCGGAAGACAAGTAAAAATTATAGCCTGAAAATCGATGATATCGATAAATGGGCATAGGTCGAAACTTCAAAATGCCATAACTTCGTCAAAACTCAACTTATTTTAAAAAGCGAGGGCTTTTTGATCATAGTTTTGCCCCTAAATCAATCGTACATTCAAAGTTGAAAACGTGATTTTGGGTCGGAAGACAAGTACAAATTATAGCCTGAAAATCGATGATATCGATAAATGGGCATAGGTCGAAACTTCAAAATGCCATAACTTCGTCAAAACTCAACTTATTTTAAAAAGCGAGGGCTTTTTGATCATAGTTTTGCCCCTAAATCAATCGTACATTCAAAGTTGAAAACGTGATTTTGGGTCGGAAGACAAGTAAAAATTATAGCCTGAAAATCGATGTATCGATAAATGGGCATAGGTGGAAACTTCAAAATGCCATAACTTCGTCAAAACTCAACTTATTTTAAAAAGCGAGGGCTTTTTGATCATAGTTTTGCCCCTAAATCAATCGTACATTCAAAGTTGAAAACGTGATTTTGGGTCGGAAGACAAGTAAAAATTATAGCCTGAAAATCGATGTATCGATAAATGGGCATAGGTGGAAACTTCAAAATGCCATAACTTCGTCAAAACTCAACTTATTTTAAAAAGCGAGGGCTTTTTGATCATAGTTTTGCCCCTAAATCAATCGTACATTCAAAGTTGAAAACGTGATTTTGGGTCGGAAGACAAGTAAAAATTATAGCCTGAAAATCGATGTATCGATAAATGGGCATAGGTCGAAACTTGAAAATGCCATAACTTCGTCAAAACTCAACTTATTTTAAAAAGCGAGGGCTTTTTGATCATAGTTTTGCCCCTAAATCAATCGTACATTCAAAGTTGAAAACGTGATTTTGGGTCGGAAGACAAGTAAAAATTATAGCCTGAAAATCGATGTATCGATAAATGGGCATAGGTGGAAACTTGAAAATGCCATAACTTCGTCAAAACTCAACTTATTTTAAAAAGCGAGGGCTTTTTGATCATAGTTTTGCCCCTAAATCAATCGTACATTCAAAGTTGAAAACGTGATTTTGGGTCGGAAGACAAGTAAAAATTATAGCCTGAAAATCGATGTATCGATAAATGGGCATAGGTCGAAACTTCAAAATGCCATAACTTCGTCAAAACTCAACTTATTTTAAAAAGCGAGGGCTTTTTGATCATAGTTTTGCCCCTAAATCAATCGTACATTCAAAGTTGAAAACGTGATTTTGGGTCGGAAGACAAGTAAAAATTATAGCCTGAAAATCGATATATCGATAAATGGGCATAGGTGGAAACTTCAAAATGCCATAACTTCGTCAAAACTCAACTTATTTTAAAAAGCGAGGGCTTTTTGATCATAGTTTTGCCCCTAAATCAATCGTACATTCAAAGTTGAAAACGTGATTTTGGGTCGGAAGACAAGTAAAAATTATAGCCTGAAAATCGATATATCGATAAATGGGCATAGGTGGAAACTTCAAAATGCCATAACTTCGTCAAAACTCAACTTATTTTAAAAAGCGAGGGCTTTTTGATCATAGTTTTGCCCCTAAATCAATCGTACATTCAAAGTTGAAAACGTGATTTTGGGTCGGAAGACAAGTAAAAATTATAGCCTGAAAATCGATATATCGATAAATGGGCATAGGTGGAAACTTCAAAATGCCATAACTTCGTCAAAACTCAACTTATTTTAAAAAGCGAGGGCTTTTTGATCATAGTTTTGCCCCTAAATCAATCGTACATTCAAAGTTGAAAACGTGATTTTGGGTCGGGAGACAAGTAAAAATTATAGCCTGAAAATCGATGTATCGATAAATGGGCATAGGTGGAAACTTCAAAATGCCATAACTTCGTCAAAACTCAACTTATTTTAAAAAGCGAGGGCTTTTTGATCATAGTTTTGCCCCTAAATCAATCGTACATTCAAAGTTGAAAACGTGATTTTGGGTCGGAAGACAAGTAAAAATTATAGCCTGAAAATCGATGTATCGATAAATGGGCATAGGTCGAAACTTCAAAATGCCATAACTTCGTCAAAACTCAACTTATTTTAAAAAGCGAGGGCTTTTTGATCATAGTTTTGCCCCTAAATCAATCGTACATTCAAAGTTGAAAACGTGATTTTGGGTCGGAAGACAAGTAAAAATTATAGCCTGAAAATCGATATATCGATAAATGGGCATAGGTCGAAACTTGAAAATGCCATAACTTCGTCAAAACTCAACTTATTTTAAAAAGCGAGGGCTTTTTGATCATAGTTTTGCCCCTAAATCAATCGTACATTCAAAGTTGAAAACGTGATTTTGGGTCGGAAGACAAGTAAAAATTATAGCCTGAAAATCGATGTATCGATAAATGGGCATAGGTCGAAACTTCAAAATGCCATAACTTCGTCAAAACTCAACTTATTTTAAAAAGCGAGGGCTTTTTGATCATAGTTTTGCCCCTAAATCAATCGTACATTCAAAGTTGAAAACGTGATTTTGGGTCGGAAGACAAGTAAAAATTATAGCCTGAAAATCGATGTATCGATAAATGGGCATAGGTGGAAACTTCAAAATGCCATAACTTCGTCAAAACTCAACTTATTTTAAAAAGCGAGGGCTTTTTGATCATAGTTTTGCCCCTAAATCAATCGTACATTCAAAGTTGAAAACGTGATTTTGGGTCGGAAGACAAGTAAAAATTATAGCCTGAAAATCGATATATCGATAAATGGGCATAGGTGGAAACTTCAAAATGCCATAACTTCGTCAAAACTCAACTTATTTTAAAAAGCGAGGGCTTTTTGATCATAGTTTTGCCCCTAAATCAATCGTACATTCAAAGTTGAAAACGTGATTTTGGGTCGGAAGACAAGTAAAAATTATAGCCTGAAAATCGATGTATCGATAAATGGGCATAGGTCGAAACTTCAAAATGCCATAACTTCGTCAAAACTCAACTTATTTTAAAAAGCGAGGGCTTTTTGATCATAGTTTTGCCCCTAAATCAATCGTACATTCAAAGTTGAAAACGTGATTTTGGGTCGGAAGACAAGTAAAAATTATAGCCTGAAAATCGATGTATCGATAAATGGGCATAGGTGGAAACTTCAAAATGCCATAACTTCGTCAAAACTCAACTTATTTTAAAAAGCGAGGGCTTTTTGATCATAGTTTTGCCCCTAAATCAATCGTACATTCAAAGTTGAAAACGTGATTTTGGGTCGGAAGACAAGTACAAATTATAGCCTGAAAATCGATGTATCGATAAATGGGCATAGGTGGAAACTTCAAAATGCCATAACTTCGTCAAAACTCAACTTATTTTAAAAAGCGAGGGCTTTTTGATCATAGTTTTGCCCCTAAATCAATCGTACATTCAAAGTTGAAAACGTGATTTTGGGTCGGAAGACAAGTAAAAATTATAGCCTGAAAATCGATGTATCGATAAATGGGCATAGGTCGAAACTTCAAAATGCCATAACTTCGTCAAAACTCAACTTATTTTAAAAAGCGAGGGCTTTTTGATCATAGTTTTGCCCCTAAATCAATCGTACATTCAAAGTTGAAAACGTGATTTTGGGTCGGAAGACAAGTAAAAATTATAGCCTGAAAATCGATATATCGATAAATGGGCATAGGTCGAAACTTCAAAATGCCATAACTTCGTCAAAACTCAACTTATTTTAAAAAGCGAGGGCTTTTTGATCATAGTTTTGCCCCTAAATCAATCGTACATTCAAAGTTGAAAACGTGATTTTGGGTCGGAAGACAAGTAAAAATTATAGCCTGAAAATCGATATATCGATAAATGGGCATAGGTGGAAACTTGAAAATGCCATAACTTCGTCAAAACTCAACTTATTTTAAAAAGCGAGGGCTTTTTGATCATAGTTTTGCCCCTAAATCAATCGTACATTCAAAGTTGAAAACGTGATTTTGGGTCGGAAGACAAGTAAAAATTATAGCCTGAAAATCGATGTATCGATAAATGGGCATAGGTGGAAACTTCAAAATGCCATAACTTCGTCAAAACTCAACTTATTTTAAAAAGCGAGGGCTTTTTGATCATAGTTTTGCCCCTAAATCAATCGTACATTCAAAGTTGAAAACGTGATTTTGGGTCGGAAGACAAGTAAAAATTATAGCCTGAAAATCGATGTATCGATAAATGGGCATAGGTGGAAACTTCAAAATGCCATAACTTCGTCAAAACTCAACTTATTTTAAAAAGCGAGGGCTTTTTGATCATAGTTTTGCCCCTAAATCAATCGTACATTCAAAGTTGAAAACGTGATTTTGGGTCGGAAGACAAGTAAAAATTATAGCCTGAAAATCGATATATCGATAAATGGGCATAGGTGGAAACTTCAAAATGCCATAACTTCGTCAAAACTCAACTTATTTTAAAAAGCGAGGGCTTTTTGATCATAGTTTTGCCCCTAAATCAATCGTACATTCAAAGTTGAAAACGTGATTTTGGGTCGGAAGACAAGTACAAATTATAGCCTGAAAATCGATGTATCGATAAATGGGCATAGGTCGAAACTTCAAAATGCCATAACTTCGTCAAAACTCAACTTATTTTAAAAAGCGAGGGCTTTTTGATCATAGTTTTGCCCCTAAATCAATCGTACATTCAAAGTTGAAAACGTGATTTTGGGTCGGAAGACAAGTAAAAATTATAGCCTGAAAATCGATGTATCGATAAATGGGCATAGGTCGAAACTTGAAAATGCCATAACTTCGTCAAAACTCAACTTATTTTAAAAAGCGAGGGCTTTTTGATCATAGTTTTGCCCCTAAATCAATCGTACATTCAAAGTTGAAAACGTGATTTTGGGTCGGAAGACAAGTAAAAATTATAGCCTGAAAATCGATATATCGATAAATGGGCATAGGTCGAAACTTCAAAATGCCATAACTTCGTCAAAACTCAACTTATTTTAAAAAGCGAGGGCTTTTTGATCATAGTTTTGCCCCTAAATCAATCGTACATTCAAAGTTGAAAACGTGATTTTGGGTCGGAAGACAAGTAAAAATTATAGCCTGAAAATCGATATATCGATAAATGGGCATAGGTGGAAACTTCAAAATGCCATAACTTCGTCAAAACTCAACTTATTTTAAAAAGCGAGGGCTTTTTGATCATAGTTTTGCCCCTAAATCAATCGTACATTCAAAGTTGAAAACGTGATTTTGGGTCGGAAGACAAGTACAAATTATAGCCTGAAAATCGATATATCGATAAATGGGCATAGGTCGAAACTTCAAAATGCCATAACTTCGTCAAAACTCAACTTATTTTAAAAAGCGAGGGCTTTTTGATCATAGTTTTGCCCCTAAATCAATCGTACATTCAAAGTTGAAAACGTGATTTTGGGTCGGAAGACAAGTACAAATTATAGCCTGAAAATCGATGTATCGATAAATGGGCATAGGTGGAAACTTGAAAATGCCATAACTTCGTCAAAACTCAACTTATTTTAAAAAGCGAGGGCTTTTTGATCATAGTTTTGCCCCTAAATCAATCGTACTTTCAAAGTTGAAAACGTGATTTTGGGTCGGAAGACAAGTAAAAATTATAGCCTGAAAATCGATAAATGGGCATAGGTGGAAACTTCAAAATGCCATAACTTCGTCAAAACTCAACTTATTTTAAAAAGCGAGGGCTTTTTGATCATAGTTTTGCCCCTAAATCAATCGTACATTCAAAGATGAAAACGTAATTTTGGGTCGGAAGACAAGTAAAAGTTATAGCCTGAAAATCGATGTATCGATAAATGGGTATAGGTCGAAACTTGAAAATGCCATAACTTCGTCAAAACTCAACTTATTTTAAAAAGCGAGGGCTTTTTGATCATAGTTTTGCCCCTAAATCAATCGTACATTCAAAGTTGAAAACGTGATTTTGGGTCGGAAGACAAGTACAAATTATAGCCTGAAAATCGATGAATCGATAAATGGGCATAGGTCGAAACTTGAAAATGCCATAACTTCGTCAAAACTCAACTTATTTTAAAAAGCGAGGGCTTTTTGATCATAGTTTTGCCCCTAAATCAATCGTATATTCAAAGTTGAAAACGTGATTTTGGGTCGGAAGACAAGTACAAATTATAGCCTGAAAATCGATATATCGATAAATGGGCATAGGTCGAAACTTCAAAATGCCATAACTTCGTCAAAACTCAACTTATTTTAAAAAGCGAGGGCTTTTTGATCATAGTTTTGCCCCTAAATCAATCGTACATTCAAAGTTGAAAACGTGATTTTGGGTCAGAAGACAAGTAAAAATTATAGCCTGAAAATCGATATATCGATAAATGGGCATAGGTGGAAACTTCAAAATGCCATAACTTCGTCAAAACTCAACTTATTTTAAAAAGCGAGGGCTTTTTGATCATAGTTTTGCCCCTAAATCAATCGTACATTCAAAGTTGAAAACGTGATTTTGGGTCGGAAGACAAGTAAAATTATAGCCTGAAAATCGATGTATCGATAAATGGGCATAGGTCGAAACTTCAAAATGCCATAACTTCGTCAAAACTCAACTTATTTTAAAAAGCGAGGGCTTTTTGATCATAGTTTTGCCCCTAAATCAATCATACATTCAAAGTTGAAAACGTGATTTTGGGTCGGAAGACAAGTACAAATTATAGCCTGAAAATCGATATATCGATAAATGGGCATAGGTGGAAACTTGAAAATGCCATAACTTCGTCAAAACTCAACTTATTTTAAAAAGCGAGGGCTTTCTGATCATAGTTTTGCCCCTAAATCAATCGTACATTCAAAGATGAAAACGTGATTTTGGGTCGGAAGACAAGTAAAAGTTATAGCCTGAAAATCGATGAATCGATATATCGGCATAGGTCGAAACTTCAAAATGCCATAACTTCGTCAAAACTCAACTTATTTTAAAAAGCGAGGGCTTTTTGATCATAGTTTTGCCCCTAAATCAATCGTACATTCAAAGTTGAAAACGTGATTTTGGGTCGGGAGACAAGTAAAAATTATAGCCTGAAAATCGATGTATCGATAAATGGGCATAGGTGGAAACTTCAAAATGCCATAACTTCGTCAAAACTCAACTTATTTTAAAAAGCGAGGGCTTTTTGATCATAGTTTTGCCCCTAAATCAATCGTACATTCAAAGTTGAAAACGTGATTTTGGGTCGGAAGACAAGTAAAAATTATAGCCTGAAAATCGATATATCGATAAATGGGCATAGGTCGAAACTTCAAAATGCCATAACTTCGTCAAAACTCAACTTATTTTAAAAAGCGAGGGCTTTTTGATCATAGTTTTGCCCCTAAATCAATCGTACATTCAAAGTTGAAAACGTGATTTTGGGTCGGAAGACAAGTACAAATTATAGCCTGAAAATCGATGATATCGATAAATGGGCATAGGTCGAAACTTCAAAATGCCATAACTTCGTCAAAACTCAACTTATTTTAAAAAGCGAGGGCTTTTTGATCATAGTTTTGCCCCTAAATCAATCGTACATTCAAAGTTGAAAACGTGATTTTGGGTCGGAAGACAAGTAAAAATTATAGCCTGAAAATCGATGATATCGATAAATGGGCATAGGTCGAAACTTCAAAATGCCATAACTTCGTCAAAACTCAACTTATTTTAAAAAGCGAGGGCTTTTTGATCATAGTTTTGCCCCTAAATCAATCGTACATTCAAAGTTGAAAACGTGATTTTGGGTCGGAAGACAAGTAAAAATTATAGCCTGAAAATCGATATATCGATAAATGGGCATTGGTGGAAACTTCAAAATGCCATAACTTCGTCAAAACTCAACTTATTTTAAAAAGCGAGGGCTTTTTGATCATAGTTTTGCCCCTAAATCAATCGTACATTCAAAGTTGAAAACGTGATTTTGGGTCGGAAGACAAGTAAAAATTATAGCCTGAAAATCGATGTATCGATAAATGGGCATAGGTCGAAACTTCAAAATGCCATAACTTCGTCAAAACTCAACTTATTTTAAAAAGCGAGGGCTTTTTGATCATAGTTTTGCCCCTAAATCAATCGTACATTCAAAGTTGAAAACGTGATTTTGGGTCGGAAGACAAGTACAAATTATAGCCTGAAAATCGATATATCGATAAATGGGCATAGGTCGAAACTTCAAAATGCCATAACTTCGTCAAAACTCAACTTATTTTAAAAAGCGAGGGCTTTTTGATCATAGTTTTGCCCCTAAATCAATCGTACATTCAAAGTTGAAAACGTGATTTTGGGTCGGAAGACAAGTAAAAATTATAGCCTGAAAATCGATGTATCGATAAATGGGCATAGGTGGAAACTTCAAAATGCCATAACTTCGTCAAAACTCAACTTATTTTAAAAAGCGAGGGCTTTTTGATCATAGTTTTGCCCCTAAATCAATCGTACATTCAAAGTTGAAAACGTGATTTTGGGTCGGAAGACAAGTAAAAATTATAGCCTGAAAATCGATGTATCGATAAATGGGCATAGGTCGAAACTTCAAAATGCCATAACTTCGTCAAAACTCAACTTATTTTAAAAAGCGAGGGCTTTTTGATCATAGTTTTGCCCCTAAATCAATCGTACATTCAAAGTTGAAAACGTGATTTTGGGTCGGAAGACAAGTAAAAATTATAGCCTGAAAATCGATATATCGATAAATGGGCATAGGTGGAAACTTCAAAATGCCATAACTTCGTCAAAACTCAACTTATTTTAAAAAGCGAGGGCTTTTTGATCATAGTTTTGCCCCTAAATCAATCGTACATTCAAAGTTGAAAACGTGATTTTGGGTCGGAAGACAAGTAAAAATTATAGCCTGAAAATCGATATATCGATAAATGGGCATAGGTCGAAACTTCAAAATGCCATAACTTCGTCAAAACTCAACTTATTTTAAAAAGCGAGGGCTTTTTGATCATAGTTTTGCCCCTAAATCAATCGTACATTCAAAGTTGAAAACGTGATTTTGGGTCGGAAGACAAGTAAAAATTATAGCCTGAAAATCGATATATCGATAAATGGGCATAGGTGGAAACTTCAAAATGCCATAACTTCGTCAAAACTCAACTTATTTTAAAAAGCGAGGGCTTTTTGATCATAGTTTTGCCCCTAAATCAATCGTACATTCAAAGTTGAAAACGTGATTTTGGGTCGGAAGACAAGTAAAAATTATAGCCTGAAAATCGATATATCGATAAATGGGCATAGGTCGAAACTTCAAAATGCCATAACTTCGTCAAAACTCAACTTATTTTAAAAAGCGAGGGCTTTTTGATCATAGTTTTGCCCCTAAATCAATCGTACATTCAAAGTTGAAAACGTGATTTTGGGTCGGAAGACAAGTAAAAATTATAGCCTGAAAATCGATGTATCGATAAATGGGCATAGGTGGAAACTTCAAAATGCCATAACTTCGTCAAAACTCAACTTATTTTAAAAAGCGAGGGCTTTTTGATCATAGTTTTGCCCCTAAATCAATCGTACATTCAAAGTTGAAAACGTGATTTTGGGTCGGAAGACAAGTAAAAATTATAGCCTGAAAATCGATATATCGATAAATGGGCATAGGTCGAAACTTCAAAATGCCATAACTTCGTCAAAACTCAACTTATTTTAAAAAGCGAGGGCTTTTTGATCATAGTTTTGCCCCTAAATCAATCGTACATTCAAAGTTGAAAACGTGATTTTGGGTCGGAAGACAAGTAAAAATTATAGCCTGAAAATCGATATATCGATAAATGGGCATAGGTCGAAACTTCAAAATGCCATAACTTCGTCAAAACTCAACTTATTTTAAAAAGCGAGGGCTTTTTGATCATAGTTTTGCCCCTAAATCAATCGTACATTCAAAGTTGAAAACGTGATTTTGGGTCGGAAGACAAGTAAAAATTATAGCCTGAAAATCGATGTATCGATAAATGGGCATAGGTCGAAACTTCAAAATGCCATAACTTCGTCAAAACTCAACTTATTTTAAAAAGCGAGGGCTTTTTGATCATAGTTTTGCCCCTAAATCAATCGTACATTCAAAGTTGAAAACGTGATTTTGGGTCGGAAGACAAGTAAAAATTATAGCCTGAAAATCGATGATATCGATAAATGGGCATAGGTCGAAACTTCAAAATGCCATAACTTCGTCAAAACTCAACTTATTTTAAAAAGCGAGGGCTTTTTGATCATAGTTTTGCCCCTAAATCAATCGTACATTCAAAGTTGAAAACGTGATTTTGGGTCGGAAGACAAGTAAAAATTATAGCCTGAAAATCGATGATATCGATAAATGGGCATAGGTCGAAACTTCAAAATGCCATAACTTCGTCAAAACTCAACTTATTTTAAAAAGCGAGGGCTTTTTGATCATAGTTTTGCCCCTAAATCAATCGTACATTCAAAGTTGAAAACGTGATTTTGGGTCGGAAGACAAGTAAAAATTATAGCCTGAAAATCGATATATCGATAAATGGGCATAGGTCGAAACTTCAAAATGCCATAACTTCGTCAAAACTCAACTTATTTTAAAAAGCGAGGGCTTTTTGATCATAGTTTTGCCCCTAAATCAATCGTACATTCAAAGTTGAAAACGTGATTTTGGGTCGGAAGACAAGTAAAAATTATAGCCTGAAAATCGATATATCGATAAATGGGCATAGGTGGAAACTTCAAAATGCCATAACTTCGTCAAAACTCAACTTATTTTAAAAAGCGAGGGCTTTTTGATCATAGTTTTGCCCCTAAATCAATCGTACATTCAAAGTTGAAAACGTGATTTTGGGTCGGAAGACAAGTAAAAATTATAGCCTGAAAATCGATGATATCGATAAATGGGCATAGGTCGAAACTTCAAAATGCCATAACTTCGTCAAAACTCAACTTATTTTAAAAAGCGAGGGCTTTTTGATCATAGTTTTGCCCCTAAATCAATCGTACATTCAAAGTTGAAAACGTGATTTTGGGTCGGAAGACAAGTAAAAATTATAGCCTGAAAATCGATATATCGATAAATGGGCATAGGTGGAAACTTCAAAATGCCATAACTTCGTCAAAACTCAACTTATTTTAAAAAGCGAGGGCTTTTTGATCATAGTTTTGCCCCTAAATCAATCGTACATTCAAAGTTGAAAACGTGATTTTGGGTCGGAAGACAAGTAAAAATTATAGCCTGAAAATCGATGTATCGATAAATGGGCATAGGTCGAAACTTCAAAATGCCATAACTTCGTCAAAACTCAACTTATTTTAAAAAGCGAGGGCTTTTTGATCATAGTTTTGCCCCTAAATCAATCGTACATTCAAAGTTGAAAACGTGATTTTGGGTCGGAAGACAAGTAAAAATTATAGCCTGAAAATCGATGATATCGATAAATGGGCATAGGTCGAAACTTCAAAATGCCATAACTTCGTCAAAACTCAACTTATTTTAAAAAGCGAGGGCTTTTTGATCATAGTTTTGCCCCTAAATCAATCGTACATTCAAAGTTGAAAACGTGATTTTGGGTCGGAAGACAAGTAAAAATTATAGCCTGAAAATCGATGATATCGATAAATGGGCATAGGTCGAAACTTCAAAATGCCATAACTTCGTCAAAACTCAACTTATTTTAAAAAGCGAGGGCTTTTTGATCATAGTTTTGCCCCTAAATCAATCGTACATTCAAAGTTGAAAACGTGATTTTGGGTCGGAAGACAAGTAAAAATTATAGCCTGAAAATCGATATATCGATAAATGGGCATAGGTCGAAACTTCAAAATGCCATAACTTCGTCAAAACTCAACTTATTTTAAAAAGCGAGGGCTTTTTGATCATAGTTTTGCCCCTAAATCAATCGTACATTCAAAGTTGAAAACGTGATTTTGGGTCGGAAGACAAGTAAAAATTATAGCCTGAAAATCGATGTATCGATAAATGGGCATAGGTGGAAACTTCAAAATGCCATAACTTCGTCAAAACTCAACTTATTTTAAAAAGCGAGGGCTTTTTGATCATAGTTTTGCCCCTAAATCAATCGTACATTCAAAGTTGAAAACGTGATTTTGGGTCGGAAGACAAGTAAAAATTATAGCCTGAAAATCGATATATCGATAAATGGGCATAGGTCGAAACTTCAAAATGCCATAACTTCGTCAAAACTCAACTTATTTTAAAAAGCGAGGGCTTTTTGATCATAGTTTTGCCCCTAAATCAATCGTACATTCAAAGTTGAAAACGTGATTTTGGGTCGGAAGACAAGTAAAAATTATAGCCTGAAAATCGATGTATCGATAAATGGGCATAGGTGGAAACTTCAAAATGCCATAACTTCGTCAAAACTCAACTTATTTTAAAAAGCGAGGGCTTTTTGATCATAGTTTTGCCCCTAAATCAATCGTACATTCAAAGTTGAAAACGTGATTTTGGGTCGGAAGACAAGTAAAAATTATAGCCTGAAAATCGATGATATCGATAAATGGGCATAGGTCGAAACTTCAAAATGCCATAACTTCGTCAAAACTCAACTTATTTTAAAAAGCGAGGGCTTTTTGATCATAGTTTTGCCCCTAAATCAATCGTACATTCAAAGTTGAAAACGTGATTTTGGGTCGGAAGACAAGTAAAAATTATAGCCTGAAAATCGATATATCGATAAATGGGCATAGGTGGAAACTTCAAAATGCCATAACTTCGTCAAAACTCAACTTATTTTAAAAAGCGAGGGCTTTTTGATCATAGTTTTGCCCCTAAATCAATCGTACATTCAAAGTTGAAAACGTGATTTTGGGTCGGAAGACAAGTAAAAATTATAGCCTGAAAATCGATGTATCGATAAATGGGCATAGGTCGAAACTTCAAAATGCCATAACTTCGTCAAAACTCAACTTATTTTAAAAAGCGAGGGCTTTTTGATCATAGTTTTGCCCCTAAATCAATCGTACATTCAAAGTTGAAAACGTGATTTTGGGTCGGAAGACAAGTAAAAATTATAGCCTGAAAATCGATATATCGATAAATGGGCATAGGTGGAAACTTCAAAATGCCATAACTTCGTCAAAACTCAACTTATTTTAAAAAGCGAGGGCTTTTTGATCATAGTTTTGCCCCTAAATCAATCGTACATTCAAAGTTGAAAACGTGATTCAAAGTTGAAAACGTGATTTTGGGTCGGAAGACAAGTAAAAATTATAGCCTGAAAATCGATATATCGATAAATGGGCATAGGTCGAAACTTCAAAATGCCATAACTTCGTCAAAACTCAACTTATTTTAAAAAGCGAGGGCTTTTTGATCATAGTTTTGCCCCTAAATCAATCGTACATTCAAAGTTGAAAACGTGATTTTGGGTCGGAAGACAAGTAAAAATTATAGCCTGAAAATCGATATATCGATAAATGGGCATAGGTGGAAACTTCAAAATGCCATAACTTCGTCAAAACTCAACTTATTTTAAAAAGCGAGGGCTTTTTGATCATAGTTTTGCCCCTAAATCAATCGTACATTCAAAGTTGAAAACGTGATTTTGGGTCGGAAGACAAGTAAAAATTATAGCCTGAAAATCGATGTATCGATAAATGGGCATAGGTCGAAACTTCAAAATGCCATAACTTCGTCAAAACTCAACTTATTTTAAAAAGCGAGGGCTTTTTGATCATAGTTTTGCCCCTAAATCAATCGTACATTCAAAGTTGAAAACGTGATTTTGGGTCGGAAGACAAGTAAAAATTATAGCCTGAAAATCGATATATCGATAAATGGGCATAGGTGGAAACTTCAAAATGCCATAACTTCGTCAAAACTCAACTTATTTTAAAAAGCGAGGGCTTTTTGATCATAGTTTTGCCCCTAAATCAATCGTACATTCAAAGTTGAAAACGTGATTTTGGGTCGGAAGACAAGTAAAAATTATAGCCTGAAAATCGATGTATCGATAAATGGGCATAGGTGGAAACTTCAAAATGCCATAACTTCGTCAAAACTCAACTTATTTTAAAAAGCGAGGGCTTTTTGATCATAGTTTTGCCCCTAAATCAATCGTACATTCAAAGTTGAAAACGTGATTCAAAGTTGAAAACGTGATTTTGGGTCGGAAGACAAGTAAAAATTATAGCCTGAAAATCGATATATCGATAAATGGGCATAGGTCGAAACTTCAAAATGCCATAACTTCGTCAAAACTCAACTTATTTTAAAAAGCGAGGGCTTTTTGATCATAGTTTTGCCCCTAAATCAATCGTACATTCAAAGTTGAAAACGTGATTTTGGGTCGGAAGACAAGTAAAAATTATAGCCTGAAAATCGATGTATCGATAAATGGGCATAGGTGGAAACTTCAAAATGCCATAACTTCGTCAAAACTCAACTTATTTTAAAAAGCGAGGGCTTTTTGATCATAGTTTTGCCCCTAAATCAATCGTACATTCAAAGTTGAAAACGTGATTTTGGGTCGGAAGACAAGTAAAAATTATAGCCTGAAAATCGATATATCGATAAATGGGCATAGGTCGAAACTTCAAAATGCCATAACTTCGTCAAAACTCAACTTATTTTAAAAAGCGAGGGCTTTTTGATCATAGTTTTGCCCCTAAATCAATCGTACATTCAAAGTTGAAAACGTGATTTTGGGTCGGAAGACAAGTAAAAATTATAGCCTGAAAATCGATGTATCGATAAATGGGCATAGGTGGAAACTTCAAAATGCCATAACTTCGTCAAAACTCAACTTATTTTAAAAAACGAGGGCTTTTTGATCATAGTTTTGCCCCTAAATCAATCGTACATTCAAAGTTGAAAACGTGATTCAAAGTTGAAAACGTGATTTTGGGTCGGAAGACAAGTAAAAATTATAGCCTGAAAATCGATATATCGATAAATGGGCATAGGTCGAAACTTCAAAATGCCATAACTTCGTCAAAACTCAACTGATTTTAAAAAGCGAGGGCTTTTTGATCATAGTTTTGCCCCTAAATCAATCGTACATTCAAAGTTGAAAACGTGATTTTGGGTCGGAAGACAAGTAAAAATTATAGCCTGAAAATCGATGTATCGATAAATGGGCATAGGTCGAAACTTCAAAATGCCATAACTTCGTCAAAACTCAACTTATTTTAAAAAGCGAGGGCTTTTTGATCATAGTTTTGCCCCTAAATCAATCGTACATTCAAAGTTGAAAACGTGATTCAAAGTTGAAAACGTGATTTTGGGTCGGAAGACAAGTAAAAATTATAGCCTGAAAATCGATATATCGATAAATGGGCATAGGTCGAAACTTCAAAATGCCATAACTTCGTCAAAACTCAACTTATTTTAAAAAGCGAGGGCTTTTTGATCATAGTTTTGCCCCTAAATCAATCGTACATTCAAAGTTGAAAACGTGATTTTGGGTCGGAAGACAAGTAAAAATTATAGCCTGAAAATCGATATATCGATAAATGGGCATAGGTGGAAACTTCAAAATGCCATAACTTCGTCAAAACTCAACTTATTTTAAAATGCGAGGGCTTTTTGATCATAGTTTTGCCCCTAAATCAATCGTACATTTCAAGTTGAAAAAGTGATTTTAGGTCGGAAGACAAGTAAAAATTATAGCCTGAAAATCGATATATCGATAAATGGGCATAGGTGGAAACTTGAAAATGCCATAACTTCGTCAAAACTCAACTTATTTTAAAAAACGAGGGCTTTTTGATCATAGTTTTGCCCCTAAATCAATCGTACATTCAAAGTTGAAAACGTGATTCAAAGTTGAAAACGTGATTTTGGGTCGGAAGACAAGTAAAAATTATAGCCTGAAAATCGATATATCGATAAATGGGCATAGGTCGAAACTTCAAAATGCCATAACTTCGTCAAAACTCAACAGATTTTAAAAAGCGAGGGCTTTTTGATCATAGTTTTGCCCCTAAATCAATCGTACATTCAAAGTTGAAAACGTGATTTTGGGTCGGAAGACAAGTAAAAATTATAGCCTGAAAATCGATATATCGATAAATGGGCATAGGTGGAAACTTCAAAATGCCATAACTTCGTCAAAACTCAACTTATTTTAAAAAACGAGGGCTTTTTGATCATAGTTTTGCCCCTAAATCAATCATACATTTCAAGTTGAAAAAGTGATTTTGGGTCGGAAGACAAGTAAAAATTATAGCCTGAAAATCGATGTATCGATAAATGGGCATAGGTCGAAACTTCAAAATGCCATAACTTCGTCAAAACTCAACTTATTTTAAAAAGCGAGGGCTTTTTGATCATAGTTTTGCCCCTAAATCAATCGTACATTCAAAGTTGAAAACGTGATTTTGGGTCGGAAGACAAGTAAAAATTATAGCCTGAAAATCGATATATCGATAAATGGGCATAGGTGGAAACTTCAAAATGCCATAACTTCGTCAAAACTCAACTTATTTTAAAAAACGAGGGCTTTTTGATCATAGTTTTGCCCCTAAATCAATCATACATTTCAAGTTGAAAAAGTGATTTTGGGTCGGAAGACAAGTAAAAATTATAGCCTGAAAATCGATGTATCGATAAATGGGCATAGGTCGAAACTTCAAAATGCCATAACTTCGTCAAAACTCAACTTATTTTAAAAAGCGAGGGCTTTTTGATCATAGTTTTGCCCCTAAATCAATCGTACATTCAAAGTTGAAAACGTGATTTTGGGTCGGAAGACAAGTAAAAATTATAGCCTGAAAATCGATATATCGATAAATGGGCATAGGTCGAAACTTCAAAATGCCATAACTTCGTCAAAACTCAACTTATTTTAAAAAGCGAGGGCTTTTTGATCATAGTTTTGCCCCTAAATCAATCGTACATTCAAAGTTGAAAACGTGATTTTGGGTCGGAAGACAAGTAAAAATTATAGCCTGAAAATCGATGTATCGATAAATGGGCATAGGTCGAAACTTCAAAATGCCATAACTTCGTCAAAACTCAACTTATTTTAAAAAGCGAGGGCTTTTTGATCATAGTTTTGCCCCTAAATCAATCGTACATTCAAAGTTGAAAACGTGATTTTGGGTCGGAAGACAAGTAAAAATTATAGCCTGAAAATCGATGTATCGATAAATGGGCATAGGTGGAAACTTCAAAATGCCATAACTTCGTCAAAACTCAACTTATTTTAAAAAGCGAGGGCTTTTTGATCATAGTTTTGCCCCTAAATCAATCGTACATTCAAAGTTGAAAACGTGATTTTGGGTCGGAAGACAAGTAAAAATTATAGCCTGAAAATCGATGTATCGATAAATGGGCATAGGTGGAAACTTCAAAATGCCATAACTTCGTCAAAACTCAACTTATTTTAAAAAACGAGGGCTTTTTGATCATAGTTTTGCCCCTAAATCAATCGTACATTCAAAGTTGAAAACGTGATTCAAAGTTGAAAACGTGATTTTGGGTCGGAAGACAAGTAAAAATTATAGCCTGAAAATCGATATATCGATAAATGGGCATAGGTCGAAACTTCAAAATGCCATAACTTCGTCAAAACTCAACAGATTTTAAAAAGCGAGGGCTTTTTGATCATAGTTTTGCCCCTAAATCAATCGTACATTCAAAGTTGAAAACGTGATTTTGGGTCGGAAGACAAGTAAAAATTATAGCCTGAAAATCGATATATCGATAAATGGGCATGGGTGGAAACTTCGAAGTGCCACAACTTCGTCAAAACTCAACTTATTTTAAAAAGCGAGGGCTTTTTGATCATAGTTTTGCCCCTAAATCAATCGTACATTCAAAGTTGAAAACGTGATTTTGGGTCGGAAGACAAGTAAAAATTATAGCCTGAAAATCGATATATCCATAAATGGGCATAGGTCGAAACTTCAAAATGCCATAACTTCGTCAAAACTCAACGGATTTTAAAAAGCGAGGGCTTTTTAACCATAGTTTTGCCAGTAGATCGATCGTACATTCAAAGGTAAAAACGTGATTTTAGGTCGGAAGATAAGTAAAAATTATAGCCTGAATTTCAGCACATGGGTCGAAACTGCAAAGTGCCATAACTGCATCTATTGTGCCCCTTGTCGGAGTCCTGGTGTCTCTGTCCAGTTCCGTTGTCGTCTCTGCCTTTCTTCGTTTCTAAGTGTTATTTTTCTTGCTGGCTGACAATTTCTTTTGAATTTTGCGCGCACCTCCTTTAAAATATATTCCGGTATTCAGGGAATAAAAGTATCAAAATTAATTGTGGTCGTGATTTATTTGGCACCTGCGCCAGTCTTAATACCCTGCTTGTGTTGCTTTTATTGGAAAATTTAAGGGCATCGTTATCTATAGCGTTAGGAATATTATCATTAAAATTCGGATTCTCAAAAAGTTTCATGGTTGGCATTGCATCTGGCTTAAAATAATTCTTGCCAAAAAACTTGTCCTCAAAATGAGCCTGAGTTTTAGATTACAGCTTGTAATGTAAAAGGCGATAACATTATTTTGATGGAAATTTAAGTAGAGGGACATGCCCATTCCTGTAGCCCATTTAATTATACACCTGCAGCCATTTCTCCGAATTATTTTGTGTTCCATGGCTCCTCTTATATTTTTTAAACTTTCACTAATTATCAAATTTATTAATCATCGGTACACAAACTCTTTCGATCACGTACTATTCTGTCAACTAAAGCAATGTCTGCTTTAACCACATTATAAATAGTCTAATTTTCATATTAAAATTCCATTTGTTTATTTTATACATACTTTTTCCTTTAACGTTATTTTATTTTTTGTCTAATTCAATATGTGCTGAAGGTTCAGTTTTTTTTTACTCTGTAACATTTGGGTGCAAAATATTTAAAAGGGAAATTTGCTAATAAAACTATAATATATTTAACAGCAGCGTTCAGGGTATATTGTAGTCGAGCTCACTCGACAACAGCACTTTTACTTGATTTATACATAAAAATAAAATATTTTACACATTTTTTATTAGAATCATATCACTAAAATCTCTGATATCAAAGTTGTACACATTAATCAAATAATCGTATTATAACCATAATTTGGAAAATAACGATAAGGGATTTCCGTCCGTATTTCCGAACCGATTTAATTAAACTAGAAAAATATTTTTAAATGACATTTAAATAATACACAATGTACGCATAAATCGGTTGTGTGACGGGTTTTTAATTATAATGTCTGCTGCTTTGATTAGTTAAGTTTCTCTTAGAAATCATTAAATAACTGTAAACTTTTTTGATCGACTGTTTTGACGGGTTTGCAATCCTCTTCGGGATAATCATCAAAATTTCCAGTATCACCATCATGTTGTACATCAGGTAAAATTGGTGGCTGCAATACAAATAAAAATCAATTAGGGATTATTTGGGATCGAGTGTAACTTGTATAATGACAAGAAAGAAATCTTCCCTTAGTGACGAGGAAGAAATCCTCTTTTATTAAACAGTAAACGACTCTTAAATATTTGACGTTTTCTGCTTAATTTTTTAAACCTTTAAGATTTTGTGGAAGACTTAATCTGTGTGTTGCTTTTATTAATACTTTATTAAGAAAGTTGGAAGAGTATTTTTGATTTGTGCAATCTTCGACTTTGTCCATCTGTCCATCTGTCCGTGTGCTTATGTATTAAAGCAACTTGTTATAATGCCTTATATGGTAAAGATATGAATATATATTCGCTTATGACTGCGTTGGAGTTAAATAAATATAGCAGTACCCCTACAAAAAGCGGTAAATAAAAATAAATTCGAGACATCCTATATTTACAGCAATTTCGGAGATGGTCTTACAAAACTTGGAAGGTAGATTACTTATTCCTGCAAAGCTTTCGAGCTAGAGTTACAATAGTTGAAAGGTATCCTTCTGGTAACCTCCTTCTAAGATTGTTAGATTGGTAAAATTTCTAGCTTTGTTTTGTACCGCAAAGAACTCCAAGGTCTTTAACTGTAAATATACAGATTTTTCCATACAGCTTTGGAATTACAGATTACAATTACAATACCTCTGTCATTTGAAACCCAATATCCAAAAACAAAGCATTTTCCGAAGAAATAATACAGTTGCGTTTCATGCTCAAATGGTTTATTGCCGTTAGCATCGTACTTTTATATCAAAATTCAACTCCCACGCGAACAATTTTACTAAATTTAGTTTAGTTTAGATCTGCATTGTGTATAGTGTATAATGGTTCCTTACCTTTAGTTTTTTGTTGTAGACATCAGTCCAATTTAGGTGCTTAAACCAACGGTGCCTTTTTACATCTTCAGCGCCATTCTGCGAACACATATTAAAATGGAAATAATTAACAATTGAGTCCGAATCAAAAATTCGACCAATAATATAATATAAGTATATGAAGTTAATTTAGATGATCAGTGTTTCGAGTTGGCGTTAGAGATTGACAAAGTGTTTACATGAAATTTTATTAATTATATAAATAAGAGATTTAACGTTAAGGTCTCTCTGATTCTTAGTGATGGTGATATTCCTAACATCGCTCTTATTATGGAATTGAGTTTTCATTGCACTCTATTACCTTTTTCGACACCCTTAAAGGTATAGCATTGAGATTTGGAACATATACCAGGCAATATTTCGGGAAGTTTCAATCCACAAAACCGCATATCTTCCACAATCTTAAAGATAAAGTCACCAAATTTGTAAGGAATGTTTGTAGCAACACTCTTCAAAGAGTATTCTTATTCTTTTGCTTATCTACTTAGTTTACCTTACGTTGTGTAAATTTAGAGTTATCAGTCTACCTTTACTCTATATTCCAACTTTGTATAGATGGCACACAACACTGAATAAATTATTCTCTTTTTTTCCATCCAAAGCTGAAAAATTCATTATGCGGAGTAAAATTCAAGTGGCGTGGACACGTAAATGCTATTTTCAGAATGTGTGCCTCTTTGCACACTGTCTGCGCGTTTGTGTTTATTTGCGTATTTTGTAAACATAAATTTATTTTTGTTTGCCGTTTACGGCGTAGGAATGGTGACCGAAGAGAATATACACTTTA
This sequence comes from Drosophila nigritarsus, assembly GCA_035044305.1. Lineage (NCBI taxonomy): Eukaryota > Metazoa > Arthropoda > Insecta > Diptera > Drosophilidae > Drosophila > Drosophila nigritarsus. Next base: position 22,191,549 of record JAWNMF010000909.1, on the reverse strand, counting down.
AATATCTATATATTTTTTTTGTATAGAAACAATAAATTATTTGTATATCAGACAGAAGAATGCAGAGGGAGATGTCTCCGACCCCATATGTATCTATAATTGATCATCATCACTAGTAGAATCGGAAAAGCTATGCCAGTTTCTCAGAAAATCTGAATTAGTCTCTCAGCTTTAAAGTTATCTTGATGAGAAATTTATTGGTTATTAATGCAGACAGTGCACAGATCAAACCCGGTCAATTCAGATCAGTTCTGGGCAGAAATGGCAATGATAAAGCCATGCATACATTTAAAACCGCAGGAGCATATTTTTGGCATTGGCAATATTTTATTTTATTATATTTATAAGAATATTATATTTATTTTTTATTCCCGTTGTGTCTTAAATAGACGTTTTATCTTGCAAATCAATCTGATCTTTTTTATGTTTCATACCGATGGCATTGAAACACCGCCGTGCTATAGATGGTCGCCACTACTGCATTCATATCATTTACATTGTATCTTCTTGAGCTTACATATGGTATTTTGTGAAAATTGATGAATATTTTGAAAATGTGTGCGGTACCAAGTTGATCAACAGTGCACAAACACTAACTAATTTTACGTACTGCATGATAAAATATGTGCGGTCGTTTCGATATTTTTAGCTTCATGCACGACAACTTAAGATTTGTACAATCCTGTTGCCATTTCTCAATCTTATGACGCCATGTGTCACATATTCTCCAATAATAACAAAAATAATAATAACAATGTTTAGTAAGTTTTAACATATCTCTGTTCGGCGAGTCGTTCCTCTGCTCGAGATGATTTGAGACCCTTTGCCTGGCTAAAACCCACGCTTACGATTAGTTTTGCATTTTTGTTAACCTCTTTCACCGTTGACTTATAGATTTCACTATTCATTTTAAAAACATAAAAGCTTTTTGATTTCATTTATAAGTTTTGACGATATTTTGTCGTAGTTTAACCAGAATAATAATACGTATATTGGGTAAGTTGTTCCGGTCCGTACAATAAAATACAGAAACACAGATATATGCTAAGTTCCATCAAGACAGACAAACTATCCGAAGCGGTTGATAAAAAACCGGTCGTGACTGTTGTTTTTATGATTATTCATTTCAATACTCTGATACCGAAGGTCCACCGAATATTGGAAATTTGGAAGGTAGGTTACTAAGATAATGTTCCAAAAACTTTTGCATCCACGCCTTCTGCCGCTCTCAAAATTCAGAACAGCCAATATCTACCGCAATTTTAAACACAAATTTTGAGGATAGATAACGAGGAACCTCCTTCAAAGATCGGTACCTTTAGGCTACTGTGGCTTCTGTGGCACCTGTTAACAGAAGGTATTGCTTATGGTATCAGAGTATGTCTCTCTTGTTGGAAATGTATTTTTCAATAAAAGAAAATATTTCAAATGTACATATTTTTGGTATTTTCGTTTTAGGGCAACCCTTTTTATATATTAAATATTCCAAATATTTTAGAAATTATTTTAGTGCTATTTACTCCTTAAAGATCGATAAAAAAAACACTGCTGACTTCCTTAAAAGGTATCCGTCGCCGACAGTCCCTCTACACCGCAAATGCTTATATCTTTCACAGTTTTTGAACTAGATTTAAAGAGTATTTATATACAAAAAATATATGTATATATAAATATATTTGTTTATATATATTTAGGGAAACCCCGCAATTCTCGGAGATATAAAGGCAGAAAACCACTTATTTTCAAAATATGTTTGGGTAATTGTGTACGTACATGGCATGTGTGTACGTTGATGGCATGTGGATTTATTTCACGGGTTTGCTCATGCACTCCATCACTCCACATTCACCTGTCCACTCCACCCTGATTATCAAGTTAAAGTTTACTCACCTTCATATTACCAAGTCGTTTGGTCCTATCATTCACCAACAACTTTTTAATTAAGTCTTTAGCAACAGCATCCATGTGTCGTTCCCATTCAATTTTCCCGTTCAATATTTTTTCATAGATGCCAAACGGTTGCTCATCATAGAAAGGCGGATAGCCCACAAGCATTTCGTAGATTAACACACCTTTGCAGGAAGTCGAGAAATAATATTATAATGAAATGCAAACCCGATGAAGACATACCTAGCGCCCACCAGTCGACTGCCTTGTTGTGACCTTTGGACTGTATTATCTCAGGAGCTATGTACTCTGGCGTGCCGCATAATGTCCAAGTGCGATCTCTTAGCTTTTTTGCAAAGCCGAAATCGGTAATTTTTAAATGACCATCTCGATTAATCAACAAATTTTCGGGCTTTAAGTCCCGATAGACAATCTGCAAAGAGTGTAGGTATTCTAGAGCGCTAACAATTTCAGCTGCAAAGAAATTCGCTAGGGAGCAAAGAATATTTTACTTTGAATTTTTAAGTTTTTTGGGGTTTAAAATTATTGTACTTACAGGTTTGTGCAGTAAACTTGCCTGCATTCCGCAGATATGTAAAGAGCTCACCACCACAAACATAATCAAAAATCATATATAGATTAGTCAAATCCTTTGTAGACCATTCTCTGCAAGAAGTTAAACTTTTTATTAGAATATCTACCATTTTAATGTTTTAATATATATCTTTTTTTTGCAATTTATATTTAAAATACATTTTCATCGATCTTTGGAGAGTGTTACCCGAAATCTACTTTCTAAATTTTGTGGTTATAGCTCCAAATATAAGTGGGATATATGCTTTCGTCATTTGTGTGATTGGTATGGATCGAAGTAATTGCACAGAGTCTAACAGTGATTCTGTTTTAAGAAAAGGTGTTCAAATTAATCGATAATATGATATTGTAACGCAAAACTGTTAATTTCTCATAGCCTGATTCCACTATCACCATTTGTTACATTCTCTGAGGTCTACAAAATGTAAATTGTAGACTGCAATTTTCTCATAGGGGACAACATTGTGTACTTTCAGCATTCGTAAAGTATGTTGCGACTTTTGGAAGTTTTTGAAATTCGCCGCGAGTATTTCATATCTTTTACGATGATTTATTGAATTTCGTAAAGATTTTATAAAAAGTACGGGAATATCAATGTCATATGCATTTTATATTTCAAGAGAGGCAACGATTGTATAAAATACACTTAAAAACTAATTAATGTTATTTATTTTTCCTAATTAATTATAATTAAATGCTGAAAGAAAAATACAAATGATTTATCCATTTTTTTTTTCGCTTACGTGTATATCGCTTGCGTTACATTTTAAATTTTATTTTTCATTCCGCAAGGTCAAACAAAATAAAGATAATCAGATTATTTATTTAAATCAAGCAGTAGCATATGTATATAGACTTATAATGTAATCGCGAAATGTCATGAATGAGAATGTACGAAATGTTAGGCATGTTAGGCTACAATCTGATCTTCGTATTAGCGCTAAAAAATTGCTAGTCAGGGCGAGTAGTGCTTATAATCACTTCTTAAGTTGCGCATATTTGTACAAGGTACTTACAAACTGATGACAAATGGATGTCGAATTTCTCGCAATATATTTCGCTCATTCTTAACATGTTCAACTTGTTTGAGACGTACGACTTCTGTTATGGCCAAAATTTTCATTGCACAATATTTTTCGGAAACCGTATCTTGGCAAAGACAAACACGTCCAAAGGTTCCAGTGCCTGCAAAAAACAGAGAAACAATGCCAAATGCATTAGAACTCAATTGGCTTAAGCACAAATGTACATGTTTTGGGAGTCTTTAAAATGTTTACATTATTTTGTTTTCAGTCCTACTGGCGAAAATTCTCGCTTTCAGGATTATGATGCACACTCCCACCCCACAAAAATCTTAAAATCCAATATCCTGAGAGTTTAACGATACGAAAGTTACGAAACTAGGTTTAGGTATTACAACATTCTGCAAAGATTTTTAAGAAAAATTACGCGACTGCAATTTTACCAATTGTTTTATGAGAGCCTTAGTGATACTTCCTCTAAGTCATGGAGATTCCATATAAATTCCTAAAGATTCACACCATCCCACCAATAAATTATCAGTGTCCTCTCATTAGACTACTCTCATATTATTTTAATCTATAAATAAACTTCAATGATGTTATGCTATACTCATTTTATTTATGCAACCCGTTGTTTTTTTTTTTTGTAGTAGTTCACAAATCTATTGATGTTAATCTACAAAACGGCTTTTGGGCTCTGTGCTCCCAAATACATAGTTCGTCGGAAGCTTGAAATTTGCCTTTGGGTTACACGCCGGCATTCTCAATTAAACAACCTTAAATGTTAAATATTACAGTAATTTTAACAAGTGCGGTTTAAGTATTGTCCAAATATTCTATATATGCTATTCAATTCAAACTTTTCTCTTCCAATCTTGCTTGTTTGCTCGGTATCCTAAAAAAGTATGAAATTATGTAAATTTGTATTGCCAACTGATCTCTTCAGTTTTTCCATCTGTTGAATAATTTATTATCCACTTTCAAATAACAGAGGTATATTATTATATTGGGTCTCCTCAGTACAAAAACTTCCAATATTCCTATTGCTAGTTCACCAATTAGGAACTTTATTCTCTTTCAACTGGTTACGCTTTAAGAGTACATCTTAAAGCCTCTTGATCATATTCTCAGTAGAACTTTCGCTTCCTTTAATCAAATTTTGAATACTAACATCTCTGCGGGAAATCTCTGAGCGTGGTGAACTGCTGTAAATTTATCTTACTCCACAGGTTCATAAAATTGCTTATATCTTCTTTATATTCGCTCTCAATCTTAATCTCTTTCCCTCTTCACGTTTTACTTTCCTTTTCACTAAACTAATAACGTTTAACAATTTTCGTCTTTTTTTTTTCGCCAATACTTATTACTAAACTTTTAACGTTAAAAAAAATAAGAATAAAACTGTAAAATTACTTGTTGATTTTATTTTGAGTATGGCCTCAGCAATTATTTAATTTTGTATATGTCTAACTGCAACGATCTTATTGTTTTTATGTTCACCTTGTATGTATGTGTCTAGAAAATTGGAAAGTGCTTTTGCTGTCGAGCCTAACGTGTCTCTTTTCACTCGTCTTGACCAATGAAAATCTAAAAATCTTTTGAGCAGTCAGCAAACAAGAAAAGCAACGCATTTTGTGCTGTAAATGCACACAACTGAAAGCCACCACCAATTAAAGTAAACTAATAAAACTAGTTGGTAACCACCACAGACTCGTTTTAAAAAATAGTCTTGCAGACCGAAGACAAGAAAATAGAAATATAGTGTCCCGACTTGGAGATACCCTGTACCTTGCCCTGTATCTTAACTGACAAAGTCAGACAAAGTGTAAAAATATGTCCACTAGGCTAGGAAATCGATATAATAAATAATATTACAAACGATAATCGCAAATTATTAAAGTCACATATCTCTCACAATATAAAAGCTAAGGTCACCAAACTTGGTTGGTGGTCCATATCCCCGCCTATACCCACAGCACAGGAACTTCAGCCCTATAAACCAGAAATGCCCATTCCCGCCACCAAAATTCGGAAAAGCCTATATCTACCGCAATTTTAAGGGTCAACTTGGACGGTGGATTGCTAAAAAACTCTTTCAAGGATCGGTATTACTTGGCTGCACCAATACTGTTCTGTAGCACCTGTTTCTAGATAGTATTATTTATGTCATCAGAGTATATCGCAGTCCGTAAGCAACAGAAACACCGTCAGGGGTATTCGCAGACTGTATTATTACTAGTTAAACTGGTTCCAAGCTGAAGTTCAAGCAAAAATAAAGTTCACAAAATTTTAAGAGGGTAGTCTCCTGGTGACGACGCGTTGCTCAAAGATCTTCTTATGATTTTCCCGGCTGCACTCACCCTCGCAGCCGTTAAGATTATGATACTTGGAGGGAAGATTACCTTCATCCAAGAGAACATTTCCGTTAATGCTTGTAAGCCTATAACTCCCACAATCCTAGAGCTCGAGTCACAACATATAGTTTCAACATGGATAAAAGGGGTATGTAGTTGAGCAAATGTAATTGGCAGAAGAAAGCAGCTCCAACCCCATCCATCTGAATAAATATGCCGATCTCAGAGACCATAGGAGATTGTCACTTAAGTTTTAATTATAAGTGCTCCTATTAATAAAATCCCAAGAGGTGATAAATATTTTGTTAATGCATTCTCATACTCTGATGAAAGGTTATTTATTTTAATTGTATAATTTATTGCAATCGGTCGTTTGATTTGATTAAAAATAAGAAAAACGGGAGAAGTTGCAAATCAATTTATATTTTTAAAAATTGAGTGGACGGATAGTAAAACGGACGAACATATAGATGGCCATAACTACATTGACTCGGCTATTTATGATACTTATGAGTATTTATATTGTTTATGGAGTCGATGATGCCTGATGTTGCCTGTTATATATTTACATATGTGAAAAAGGAGTTTTCAACTTACCAACAGTCTTAATGATTTTATAATCATCGAGATGATATTTGCGTATACCCTTTGCCGTTTGAACACTGCTGCTCTCGTCAGACTCATCGTCAGTCTCCTCATCATCGGATTCATTACCATCGTCTTGTTCACTTTTATCAGAATCATCGTTATTAGTGACATCGGCTACATCATCCTCCCTATCCTCATCGACGTCTGTACCGTTTTCATTGTCTACTGACAATATTGTGGTGCTGCTCCTGCTCCGAACGTTGGCGCTAATGTGTTCAGATTGTGTCTGTTTTTTTTCGTGAAGATTTTCTTCTTCGGTTTCCTCGCTATAATCTGATTCTAAGGGATCTGATGACTCACTAGAGACCACATCGCTGCCAACAGTGCCACGATTTAATTTAAATGTAAATGTTGTCTCTGTGTTGCTGTCATTTGGTGATGTGGTCGTTGCAGGAATTTTCTTCTGCTGTACCACTGTCGATGGTGTTATTTTGCTTTCATTTCCAGAAGTTAATTTTGATGAGCCTTTTGATGATGCTGAAGTTTTTCTGACTCCTGCCAATGATGTGCAAAAGCGCGTGCAAGTTTTTGTCGACATTTTTTTCTTGGCTTTCGTCAGTGATTTTGTTTTGGTTGCTGCTACTGTAAGTCAAAATATATAGAGGTCGGTCAGCTTATTTTTTTTGATACTAATCAAATAAAAGTAAACAAACTTTCTTTAGTCGAGAAGGTCGATTAGTTAATACCTGAAAACGTGTCTTTTTCAATCATAAGACGTGTACGATTCAGATATTCAAACAAACTCATTAAACAAGTGAGACTGTTACAGCCACTCTGATACCACTGTTACCAACTGAGAGAGAAAGGCTGCCATATATGTTCCTTCTAAATTTGGAGACTCTAGCTAGCTAGCTAACTAGCTATAAGAGATGTATCTTTTCAAAATTGAAGTGCGCGAAATTGAACGTCAACGGATGTATTCTTAACAAAATTGTTAACTCAGCCAATATTCGGAAGTGGCTATTAGAACCTACTATCCAAGTTTGGTGACTCTACATATATAAAATTAAGGGATGTATAAGATTTAGCGTTGCTTTTAAAAAATGTTTCGTTTTGTTGAAAATCTAAGTTGAACAAGATTTCACGACTGCTTTCTAGCTTTGGCTTTCTTCTTCTTAATCATTAAGTTAGGGGACTATTTTATAAATTATGAACATAAATACTGTTCTGAAATTTTTCTTAACATTATGACACTTTGTAAAGAGCTGGCTACCACAACTACTAACTGTTATCAACTTTAACTTTCCCTATAGGCTAATTCATATATTAATATTGTATAATTAATAGCAATGTGACAAAGAGATTAATATTATAATTTTGTACATATATAATATGATAGTTTGAGAGTTTATGCTTTATTTAGCTATCGATGATCAAATTTATTCATATTTTTCGACATGAACACACAAGGGCTGGTACGTGGAAAACGAATCACAACTCTTATTGTCGCGAAATCGTCTGCTTGGTACTCGTACTGCTTTAAGGTTGTTAAAAAACTATGGGAAATGGAGGAGCATGGTGAATACAATATGTTTCCCAGAATAACAGGACATCATATATGCTCAAACTTATTTGAAACAAGTAAGAACGTTACTCTGATACCATAAGTAATACAATCTGAGCACAGATCAAGGTGGATATTGCAAAGAAGTACTGATCTTCGAAGGAGGTTCGTAGTAACCTAGTTTGGTAGATAGAGGACTTTAAGAATTTTGGGGGCGGGAGTGGGTGTGGCTGTAAACCAATTTTAAAAAATGTTCTACAAATCTTCCTTCCAAGTTTGGTAACTGTATCTCTTACATTGCGGGAGAAATTGGTTTTTTTAATTTTTGGGACGCAAGTGAGAGTTGTCCCAATTTTTTTTTTATCAATTAACTCCATTAGGTATATTGGTTTTGGGAGGCGAAGTAGCCGAGCTCATCAAATTTTTTTATCGATCTCGTAAGGGAGTTACCAGTAACATTCTTCGTAAATTTGGTTACTATAGCTTGCAAACTGTGGAAATCTGTGTTATAGGGCCGAAGTTAAGCAAGCAACCTTCCAAGTTTGTTGACACTATCATTACGATTGTGCGATATATGCGGTTTTATCGATTACTTTCAGAAATATCGCTTTTGGCGATTATAGGGCAAAAATTTTTCTATTGGTACTTAAGGGCGATTACCGGTAATATGATATCAAAATCTTATGGCTATAGCCCAAAAACAGCCATTTCAAATTTTGTTGGCCGTGGGGTCGGGGGGTCTGGATGAGTCGAAGGTGGGCGCGGCATATTTCGAATTTCTGAATCAAAAGAAATTAACATTGAAATCTTTCTTTTACTTGCTGTTGACAAATTCGGACAAGTTCCTTATTATCACAAAATGGCTAAATGAGGACCCCCTGAAAAATATCTTTTGTAGTAAGGCAATAATGAGGACATAAATCTGTCTAGGGCAAAAATTGATACATTTTAACGAAGAGCTTTACCAAACAAGCAATAAATTTTTGCAAAAGCTACAGAGACGAAGAGGAGGTGGAATCTCCGGAACACCTTCTCTGCTTCTGCCCAGCACTGTCGAGAAAAAGATTCGCCTATTTAGGAAGTGACTTCCTATCCAGCCTAACACAGTTACAGCGCATAGGACCAACCAGAATTCCACATGATTCACGCTCACACAAGTGAAGTAGAAAGTTAAATAAGATCTACGGTATCACAACGGTCCAAAACTGGTCTAGCTGTGCCGACCTTGGTCGGCAAGTTTTAAACCTAACCTAACATAAGAATGAGATTTGAATAAAAATAGTGATAGTTGATCCGGCTTGAGTAATTGTAACGAAGAATTTTGTGAAGAAAACTGTCTAAAGCATAGATTGATAATTGTTTGGGTGAATCTAATATGTCGCAAATACACGAAAATTAGCAGGATGATTTGGTTTCTAAACTTGGCTTTGATGGAAGGTTATTTCGAGAAATTCTCATATTCACCCTTTTTATTAGCCTGGAAATTGCTGTCAATAGTTTAATGCAAAGCAAATTTTTCTATTTTTCTTAAGTTTTTTTTGAGGCAGAGTCCAAGAAGATTGACATTAAAAAAAAAGGGTACAATGAAGTTGTTCAAAAGTTGACAGTCAGCACCTCACCAGTAAGCGCTCAATCAACAAGGGGCTCTCCACAGTAAGGCGCACTCTCTTCAAAAGTAACGACTTCCAATTGGTATTATGAGCAACTGGAAAATGTTCATCAAGATCGGATAGAGAAACACGCAAGTTATCGAAAACGAAGTCACATTGATCCCATTACCATCAGTAGGTGCAAGCATTTTCTGTATACCTAATTATGGGGATATGTGTGCGAAGGGAGCAACTTGATAATCGTAGTACAGCTCCCTGGCAGGAGTCGATCTTTGAAGAAAAAATTCCAAATTTTACGCCGTCTTAGTGTACACTATTATGTCTGAATTTAGTTTATTTGTACCCGTCTTCTAGTCACTGTGTGGTTCACACTGTGGTTGTAAGTGTAATGAATAACTGGGAGTATAATGATTACTCACCAAATAAATGTATGATACTATCTATAGCAGATTTTTCTCTTTTGTTTTGGTTTTTGATCTGTTTTATTGTTATTGCAATGGCTATGGCTGGTCTAGCAATCTGCCTCTCCGTATAATTCTGAATTTTATATTCGTTTCACTGAAGCAAAATTTAAATGATTGCGAAATTTTTAAAAATAAATATTTTTCTTTAGCATTCACGATTTTCCATCAGTTTAATATACCCTTGCTGAGGGTATTATAATTTTGTCGTGAAATTTATAACTCATTGCGGGAGGCGACTCAGACTCCTTAGGTTGAATATATTGCCATTTTCGATCGTCCGTCTATATGTGTCTATTCAAACTAGTCCGCCAGCTTAAGGACTATCTTGACAAAAGTTGGAGCATGTATATCTTTTTATTTACACTCGTCAAATGAGCTAGAATCGGTAGGATCGGACTTATAGCTATAGCTAAAATTTATGAAAACAAGAAACTTGTTTTTATCTTGCGATCGATTGTACCTATAAATATATATATATATATATACAATATCAACATCGGACATACTGCACAAAAACGCGCACATGAAAATATCGTCGGCTTTTTATAAAATTTTTTATGAAAAGATTGACCTAGCTCTGGAAGGGTATGTATTCTTCGGCAAGCCTGAAATAAATGTAGATTTTCGTTATTTTGTCTATGCCTTTCCGCCAATTTCTTCCCTCGCAAACAGAAATAACCTCAACACGCGTTGCTCAACTGGCCGCAAAAAATATATGTAGGTATATACAATTTGTAGTTTTGAGATATGAGCAGTTGGTTTGGGTGTTTTCATTTTCTGTATTCTTATGCGGCAACGAATTGTTTCGTATATAAGTTTTAAAAAACAAAACTGAATTTATTTTTTTGTTTCTATTTGGTTCATTCTGACCTTTGATGAACGGCGACAGTAATTTATAGATCTAGAATATCCAGTATAATTCCAAATACACTAACCCGCACTTTTCTTAACATGCACTCGACACCACGTTTCTTAGCATATAGGTATTCAAAATATTTCTCTCATATTCGCAATATTATGAAGTCTAGCCGATGTAAATTCAAATTTTGGAAATTCCGTTGTGAATTATTAATTTTTTGCTGTGCAGCACAACACACTTCTGACCAGTTGCATCCAAGTAATTCACGAAACTAAAAAGTAAAATCAGCGAAATGCTGCAGCAACTCTCTATGTTGCCGTCAACACAGTCGTCGTCGCTTTCGTTGTTGTGGCTGCTGATGGACGCAAGGGCGTACGCATGGAGCGGCTGCCCCCCCAGATCTTTACTTTTTGGAGACACATAATTGGTCGTCGAAGGGTAAGCGGATAAGGTTAAGTTAACGTTTAAGTTTAGTACAGATAAAAATGCAGTAAAAAAATTACAATTCAGACCCCCTTTCCGAAAAGCAAGATGCGCCTTTGGATACACGCATTTGTACACATATATGTTTATATATATGTACATATCATTGCTGTTTGTGCCTGATGTGGATATATATGTATATTTTTGTGCTTGCTCTTCGGCAATTGTGAGAACGTGTTTATGCAAGTGCGAGTGTGAGCAGTTTCTGTAATACTACGTGGGCCAGTTGCTCAAGTGGCCTTCTCTGGTTGACTTCAACATTAGAGTGCATCTGTATCCAGCTTTCAATTGGCATAAACTTAAAAATTATTGACAAATAAAACTACTAATATTGATACCAACAATCTTGCGTCTGCCGCAACTACTGTGCATCGTAATTTACCTTTTTGTCTATAATAAATCAAAATGGCCAAATGTTACAAGTAGGAATGGCTTTCTTAGGCATGCCGAAAATTGCATACTCTTGTAAAACGGGATTAATCTGCTAATATCCAAATAGGTCACAATAAATACATATATGTATGATATGAATTTTCGATGATGACGACGGTTTATTTCATTTTCTGCCAGACAGTTGCAAAAAATAAATTTCCTTTATATCTTGACTATAATAATTACACTCAGAAAAACTTTAACTGGAGTAATGTTCCTGAACTTTAGGATTGTTTTGCAATATTATTCAACACCTATTTCATATAGAGAGTGTTTTATATAATGCAAAAATAAATATTTTGGTAGACGATAAAATTTCCTGATACAAAAAAAACTATTAAATTTCGACTATATAGTTTCAACAAATAGCGTCGACCTACGCTACTTCAGTCTTCATATGGGATTTTAAATCTCCAATAGTCGATGGTGAATTTTAAGTTCTTTCTAGATGAATTTTTATACTCAGATTCCGAAGGTATATTGGTTTTGGTAACTTTTTTCGACACTCTTAAAGATAGAGAATTGATATATGAAACATAAAGTGGAATGCGCCCGCGTCAGACAAAGTGTATAAACTAGAGAGATACGTCCACTAGGGGGCCAGGAAATCGATAAAATCGATCATAGCAAATTAACAAATCTACAGTAATCAAATTAGGTTCGTATGTTGTTGGCGACGTCCGTCAAATATTAGCTTATGTCACGCCCACCTCAGCGACACCCAGGCCCCCGGCCCTAAAAATCGGAAACGGCTATATCCTCAGCAGTTTTTGAGTTCGAGCCGTCAAATTTGGTAGCCGAAAGTAGTATGGCCACGCCCACACCTGTGCTCATAATGGATAGTGTAAATCGATAAAATTGCATATCTCCCACAATATTAAAGATAGACTTACCAAACCTCCTTGCCATATACACTTTTAGACTAAACACACACCCGTCGCACCCAGGATCTTTGACCCAAGAAATCAGAAATACGCATATCTTCCACAATTTGCAAGAAAAATTGGATGGTTAGACCCACGCTGCCCAAGCCTATACACCTGTAAGTGTAAATCGATAAAAACGTATATCTCACATAATTTTAAAGATAGAGTCACCAAATTTAAAAGGTATATTGCTGGTAACACTGTTCAAAAATTTGGAATTACAATTTTGGGCCAGTCTCATTTTCGCCAAACCGACAAAAACCTATATCTTGAAAGAAGATTTCTAGGAACCTTATACAATAATTTTTTTAGCCAGTCCCACTCCCGCCCCCAAAATTCACTAAAGCCTATATCTACCCCGAACCTAACAGTTTAGTTTATTCTAATGCTTGAATAAATTATATCGGAAGACGTAAAGCGCAAGTGTTTTATATGAAAGTTCAACAACTCAAATTGTAACGCATTGCACAAGTCGAAGAGGGCGTGACGCTTACAAAACTAAAGATAAGCGTAGATATACATGTTACCACCATGAAGACAATACATAGAAGCGACAATGTTGACTAAATGTTGATGACATGAAAATCTGTGAGCATGGGTCGCCGGCTGCTTCTGGCCTGGAGAGCATCGAATAGAGACCCAGCCTCTTATGAGTATACGTTTATGGGTGCGAGCAGGTGCGGAATTATTCTAAAAAAGAGTTATGAACGTGTGAGAAAACATATGCAGCACTCTATCCTCGTCGCTCCGTGTGCAAGCTGGCACTCGAATTTCAATTTATGAGTTTTTTTTTTATATATGCGATTCAATTTTTTGCAAAGTGGAGTGGTTAAACTGTTGACCAATTTTGTGACCACAGACAGCAAAATGTATGGTGCAAATTTAAAAGATGATATCATTGTTTCTCAACGGGCACACATCCACGTATACATACAATGCCAGGTCTCAACGGGATCGTGCCGCATTGCGCCCACGTCTTTTCGAACAAACAATTTCGCATGTCGAGACAATGATACCCCTTTTTAGATTTGCAATACGTATGTTGAGTTTTCAGCAGAACATGAAATATGAAACTTTAAAACTTAAAAATTTCAAATAATATTTCAAACTTATAACTTAAATTTAAAAAATTTAACTCCTGTCAACAAAGGTATGCAATTATATTATTGGTGTTGGCAGCATCACAAAAGTAGTTTAAGTCAAAATTAATTGTTTTTGTACTTAAATCTGGAGTCCATACGTATTATGTTAAGTGCAGTTTGATCAGCAGCAGCCAGCGTTAGCGAAGCTCTCTTGGTGCAGCGCTTTCTCTCTCTCTCTCGACAAAGTGCGTTCGCTGATCGGCCAGCTGCTGCATCCAATCAGCTGTTTAGCATAATTCCAGCATTTTGTTATATACAATTGAAAAAAAATTATATCGAAGTGCAAATAACTTTGTGTTATTATTTTGTTCTGTTGGAAATTAAGCTAACAAAAAGCTGATAGCGCAAACAATTGGTTTTTTAACGCAAGCGCACATAAAAACGATCTTATTAGAAAAACCGTTTTTCACCGTGTTTTTATACTTTGATATAGACGGTATTAATGTCCGTCAAGCTGTCTGTCCGTCTATCCGTCCGTTCGTCTATCCGTCTGTCTGCATAATTATGAGGCTACAGTCACCACATTTTGTTGGTAGGTTGTTAGCGATGTCATTCAAAGATCGGCATATGCCACGCCAATCGCCGCCGCCACTAGCCACTCTACAGGGTGTCTATATTTTTATCAGTTCTTGAGTTAGATCCGTCGAATTTGGTAGACATATTACTGGTGACCGCGTTTAAGAATGGATGAAAAAATTATATAGCCACGCCCACAACTGCTCCCATAAGCCGCTATTTTGGAAATTGTAAATCGATAAGTCTGGATATCTCCCACAATTTTAAAGATAGAGGGACAAATCTTGAAAGGTAACTCGCTGCTAACCTCCTAAAGATCGGCATATACAGTTTCAGACCACTCCCACACCCTCCACAATTTGTAAGCTAAAGGCTTTAAATGTTGAAAGTATGTTACCGGTAACTCCTTCCGCCTCCAAATTTCCCAAAAGCCCATATCTCCCGCAATTTAACGGCTACAGTTACCAAACTTGGAAGGAAGATTTCTAGGAACCTTCTCTAACAATTTTTTCAGCCACTTCATCCCCCAAAATTCCCAAAAGACCATATCTCTCGTAATTTAAGACTACAGTTAGCAAACGGGTAAGGAAGGTTACTAGGAAACACTTCCAACATATTTTTGGGCCACACCCACTCCCGCCACCAAAATTCACGAAAGCCTATATCTACCGCAATTTGAAAGGCAAACTTGGACAGCATTTCTTGGATACACCCAACCTGCTCTTTGCTACCCGTTATCAGCTGGTATTACTTATTGCATCAAAGTATTTCGCAGTCGGTTACGCCTGCAAAGTTCCCTCTTGTTTCTTTTATAAAAAACAAAAATTATACGTTGGCAAGGACTAGATTTTGTATTTGTTCGAGAATTACTAGTTTGTGTACAGTATCTTTCTATGCTTTCTTTTATGAATGTAATCAAAATACACAAAATCAAGAAAATAAAATATGAAAGAATTTATGAAATACTTGTACTTATGTACATTTATTTATCTAGGTTGTAATTGGTGATATTATTCTAACGGCGGTATCCGGTTTTACTTATTTATTAACCGCAACTATCTTCCATTCGTGTTAAATAATTTACTCTGTTAATAAATTTAGGTGTTAAAGAAAAAGTTTGTGTGCTTAATATAATATTTTGCGGCATTTAATATTTAAAAAACAAATCAAAATTGTCAGTAAATTCGTTGTAATTAATGAAAATTGGCACAGTATTTTTCCTTTTGAGTATTTATAGTTTATTAAACTGACGCATGCGCAATCAAACTTGACACAGGTTGATTCAATGCCAAATCTTTTGCACTGTGCCACACTGTAAACAACCCCCGAAATGCTTTAAATGATAAGACAAACCTCACATTCCAACCAGCCACTTACTCGCTAATACAACTACAACCACTGCCACAAACTACTGCACGAAGAACAAAAATGTAATGTCAATGCGAAGAGCAAACGTTTCGACGCACCCTCTCTGGCTCTCTCACGTATGCAGGCTGGCTTCAAGGCTTTGCAGTTACGAGAACTTAAAGGGCCTCTTTTGCACAATGAACGTTGAGCGCTACTACGTTAGTCAACGACGTACGCCTGCCGTGTGTGTTTCACTTCACAAACAGACGAAACGCAGAAACGCAGAAACGCAAGACAAATCGCGGATGGCAAGGAAAATATATTAATTGTAAAAAAAAAACGATTGTCATTCCACAATTCCCTGTGTGTGCGTTTGTGTAAAGTGTTAATTTAAACGTTTTGACAATATTGCAATAATCTGGTTAATGCTAGCAAAAACGCAGATTTTATTATATAATAATTAAAATAGTTGCAAACTAAAAACACCAAGTGGGTCTCTAAAAAGCACAGTCTGCTAGAAATATTAATATAAAGCAGCTTTGTGCGTATTTCTGAGTTTAAGGTGTAACCAGTGCATGTATTTCAGTGGCTAATTTGTTAATGCGTTTTGTGAATGCAATGGCAATATTCATCTGGATGTGATTTGTATGACAGCTGAAATTTTACAACCAGCATGACACCCCCAACTATCATCAATAAACACCAGTGAGCACGGCGCCTAGAGAAATTCGATACCACTTGGTAAGTAATAATTTGAACAACAATTCCACTATTTGTAGTTGTTTGGCATATCGATTTTTAAGCAGTCCAAGTTACGAACAACAATAAAAATAATACACATACATATAAGAGTGGTCTAGTCAAATGAAGTCGACTAGGAGAGTACCCTGGACAGAGGACTTACCTTATTGAATTTCGACAATGTCCTGGTTATTAAAACCGAATACTATAAATTACAACAAATAATTTTGGCATCACTCCCTCACTGCGAACACATACCTGAGGACTAGCGCAGTGACATTAACTTATTTTACTGGACACTGCACCTATTTCTCCATGGCAAGGACAAAAGTGAAGTTACTTAATTTAAAGCTCAAGAATGTAACATAATATAATACCATTCAATTTTTGTAAATTGGTTTGGTCAATTTCGGTGAACTCCACTAATGTGCATGTCCATCATGAAGCACGAAGGGTGCAAGGGCGTCTGGCAAATATACATATATACATATACAGGAGGAAATTAAATTCTGCTGCGACAGACCGGTTAAGTATAATAAAATTCCGATAGAAAGATATTATATTAGCTATAAAATGTATACTAATACAGCTAGTTCACGATATATGGTAGTGTATTATGTATTATTCATTTTGCGATTTTCTTCGAATGGTGTAAATTTCTTTCCAATTAAATACTTCACTTAAAAGTTAAAGATCAAAATTTAGTTGTTTTTCCAAAATGGTACTTTATTTGTTTATTTGCTTTTTACTCATTGTAGATGTTTTTATTCTTTGATTATTGGATTTTGATTATTATAAGGAGACATTCTTGGAAGATTGCGAGACCCTAACAGACTGCAACAATGGGCCCACACTCAGAGTCGAGCGTAACCGACTGCGAAATGCTCTGCTGATAACAGGTGGCAAAGAACTGGGAAGGAGGTTTTGTTTGAAAGTTGCGGGATATATATACTATTGGGGTCGGAATTGGGCTAGGTCTGAAACTATTTTCTTTATAAATTTAGAGACTCTCTCAAAGTTTTATCGACTTACTCTTTGGAATATATTGGTTTTGGCGATAATGGAGCCTGGAGTGGACGTGGGCAGATCATTGTTTTACCGATGCTTAAAAGCGGTTACCGGCAAATTACCTTTCAAATGATAATAGCTCAAAAACTGTGAAAGATATAGCTTTTTCCGGTTTTTAACGCCGTTTCAAGGTTTAAGGATATCGTTTGCGACCAGTATCGCCTTCAAAATTGGCATAATCAATATATCTAATTAAGCAAATCGATATCCTAAAATTTTAAAGCTAGAGTTGGAATTTTTTTCGAACCTCATATAAATATACCGAACACACCTAGCATTTGACTTTCCGTGGTATTGTGCAACTGGGGGAAGACAGCCAAAGTTTCTAGAAATATTAATAGCAGTCTACTTATCAGTTTTTTTTCATCTTGTAAACAGATCAGTGTTTAATTTTTAAGGCTCTATGGTATTTGTAGATAAGAGAGATTTTTGTTATGGTATTAATTTTTATAATACGCAAATATACATATCATATATTTAAACTATAAGGTATTTCCCGGAATTATATGGGCCCGACATTCGGACTTTAAGAATATCACACGAAACATAATAATAATAATCGTAAATTCGGTTAATTTCTAAACAATTTGAAAAGTTTCTAATAGGTCAAGGCAAACACACCATAAGCATAAAAAATCGATCGAGCTATGTCTGTCTGACTATCTTTTTGCGCCCTCTGATCTCAGAGGCCATTAAAGCTTGGGACTTCAAATTGCATGTATTCGAATTAACGTCTTGACATAGAATACATTTATATTGATAATATGATAATATTGATAGATAATTTATAATATCGAATTACATAAGCTAATAAATGGTGAAATTGATTCGTCTTAGTTAATTAGCTAATTTAATTTCACAGTTTCGATCATGGCTTCGATGGGCTGTGGATCGGTTTCATTTGTTTTTTTTTTCAAATTCATATTCCTAGTCCAAAAATGTGTGGTTCACTAGTAAAAGTAGTGGTCAAAGGTAAAATCGAATGTCGTTTAAAAGATATATATTACCTTTGACAATGGAGCTTTTCAGCAATAGTATACATGTGTTTAGAAGAGCCAATATAAAGATTAAAATATATAATATATTATTGAATGTTACTTTTTTTTATTATATTCATTTAGTTTCACTTGATGAGTTTATAATTCGGTCACCTTAAGGAATGTTTGAAGAAAAAATATGTTGGATGAGTTTCCTAGTAATCTATCTTCCAAGTTTGGTAACTTCAGCTCTTAAATTGCAAGATATATAGGCTTTTGAGAATTTTAGGACAGAAAAGCTGAATATACTTTTCAAAGTTGGTGGCAGTGGGTATTAAATTGTACGAGATATATGGTTCTATCGATTTACACCATCAGGCTATCCATTGAACGATTTATTAAGGAACCTACCAGGAACATACTTTTAAATATTCAGTGACTTTAGCTTACAAATTATGAAAGATATGCGCTTTTAAGATTTTTAGGACTGAAGTTCCTGGGGGCGGAAAATGTGGATGTGGTATGAACTCAAAAACTTATAGGAATTTCCGATTCCGATGGGTGGGGGCATGGAGATGGCGGAATTGACCGACTCCGGTGCCGATGTTTGAAGAACATCGCCAACAATATACCAATCAAATTTTATGACTGTAGCTTTAAAGTTGTGGGAGATATGGGGCTTTATCGATTTTCGACTATCGGTTTTATTGATTTCCTAGCCTCGTAGTGGACGTATCACTCCAATTTTGAAACTTTGTCTTCTTCCAGGTTTCTAGCATTCGAAGTGTCGTTCATACTGATATTATCTTAATACCTTCGGTATCAGAATATAAAAATGCAAGGAATCTGCGTGCGTTTTGGTTTAAATATATAAAACGTGTTTGACTATTGACAGGCAAAAACTTGGCTTCAGGGTGTCTCCTAGGCAAGCTCTCTCCAAAATAACACTCTTAATTATTATATTTTGATACGCACGTAAGTTACCCACCTACTGCGAAATCTGGGAAATCGATAGCAATGATAAAAGCAAATCGTTTATGGTTTAACCATTAATGTGCCCACAATTTTGAAGAACGAGTCATTTGACCTTCATAGATCGGCATTTAAATTTCATGAGCAAGCCAACCCCCAACTATTCAGATCCTTAAAATAATTTTATATTTACATAATTTACTGTTTACCAGCACAGAAGGACGACGCTCATTTTTTCGCTTATTCAAACTGGAAACTATCTTGCTTGTAAGCCATGGTATATTGCAGTGCTTAAAAAATTCCTGATAATTATAATAGGGAATAAGATTGTCGGCAGGTTGGACAGTGGGCATATGGTTGTATCAATTTGAACAGCAACCCTACGTAGCACTGTCAAACAACAACCACCAAAGGTGAGTGTGCCAGAGAGCTGCATCATTTCTTGGAAGCTCTCTCTCTGACTCTCAACCTCTTTTAAGCACTGGGCCTGCGTAGTGTCTGTGAACTCTTGCCGCGGGTGCCCCGTGTCTCTCAGCATTTTTGTATGTGCTTTCCTTTGGTGCCCAACCCTTATATTTTCTAAAACATAGATATTCTACTTAATATACCCTAAATGGGTAAAAGGGTATAATATAGTTGTGCAAAAGTATGTAACAGGCGAATCCTGGGCTCAGGCTCTAACAAAAACCCTGATGCACTTATTTTGACGATTTGACGCCTCAATGAATTGTCTGCTTAGCGGTTTTGCCGACACTTACACCTATCACTAACTCTCTCTAGCTCTCTCTCTCTCTCTCTCTCTCTCTCTCTCTCTCTCTCTCTCTATACTTTTACCACTAAGCAGACAACACATGGAGGCGTTAAATAGACAAAAAGTTGATTGTATTAAAATCGGTGACCGTTGGTCGCTGTCTGCCTCTTTTAAATTTGCACAATAAATTTTGCGGGCTGTGTTTACAAAATTGGTCAACAGTTATATCACACCACTTTGCGAAAGATTACACCTCAGACACGAAAACTGAAGAATTTAATATTGTGTGCCCGCACCCGAAAAGACAAGGATTGAGTGCTGCTACTATCTTCACACACATTTAAGGGCCTGCGCGATCCACTAGTAATTTTGCCGCTATTTTGGCACGCAAATGATAATTCCGTACCTGTTCGCACGCATGCACGCACACTCATAAAGGGCTAGCTACGAAGACAAGTGAAATAATGACTTGCGTTCGCTGCTCGACTCGCTGAGTCTGCAAAATTTTGGCTCGGGATTTGTCAATTCGACGCCTCTATGCGTTGCCAGCTTATGGCTCTTAAACGATTAACAGGGGACTGCCACTTGGTTGATCATTATCATCTCCAACTATCGATAACCGGGTACCCCACTGCAAAATGTCGTTAAATTTCTTTGATTTCACAAACCAGCGACTAGTAACATTGCTCCAGTGGAGAGCGCTCGACTAGGAGAACAAAGACGAGTAATACATTTTACTTAAGTTTTATCGCCAAGTTTCCGTTTGAAATTATTTCAGACTCAAACAAAAGCAAGTTTTGAATGTTAATAAAAACATATTAACTCATGTTTTATTCACTAGTCCGACCGAAAATCACCAGCTTGCGAATCTAAAATTTTGTTTTCCATGCATATACTGACAGTGGATCTTAACTTTACTTTATGCTGTCGGATGCGTTTACTTTTGTCTGCTACACACTTTTAAACAACTCCATTATACCTTGTTTATCAAGCCTTAACGATACAGGGTATACAAATACAGACATTTTGTTAAAGGTGTTGTTATGTTTTAAGATTGGTGGATCTATTCTTTAAATTGTAGAAATTACAGTCCCAACAAATATACATTTTAAATGAATAAACTTTTAAATAAAGTAAGATACTAGCAATGTTTAAACGCATTCTTACGCTTAATTAAGTGTAAGCGAAATAACTCTCATAAAAATGTGAAGAGAATTAAAATTAAATCGTTGACATCATGTGACTGTGCCGGCTGTTTCATTAGAAGAAGACAAATCTAAGTGAATCACATTTGAAATGAAATTTATAAACTGTTTTTACAATAAACATACAGACAAAAAAAACTGACGCTGCCTTTAGGTGTCTGCTACATGATTCATTCTTATACCACTACAGAATTGACAGATTCAATCTAGAGACAAAAGGTTATGTTTCTTTTCTTTTACATACCATTGCAGATTTCATTGTCGTCATGTGAAGAATACAATAAAAGTTAAATATGTATTTGGAAAACTTTTAATGAACGTAACTAGAAACAGCAATTCTCACAGTTAAAAAGTTATAAAATAAGTCAGCAGAAACTCTATTTTGGAAACAATGTGCCAGTAGCAGGAAAAAGAGCAACTGGTCGGACGTCTATTAATAACCGATTATAGACAGGAATCAACAAGATCACAAAATGCAAAAGGAGAACAATGTGATGGCAGAAAACTGCCAATTTGTGGGTCCATATCGTTTGGAGAAAACACTTGGCAAGGGTCAAACAGGTAACCAAATAATCTACCAATAATTCAAATAATATTTTTCATTTCTTTTATAGCATTTTAATAAAAAGCTTTAACTTTTTTGGACAGGTCTAGTCAAGTTGGGCGTGCACTGTGTGATTGGAAAAAAGGTAGCCATTAAAATAATCAATCGCGAAAAACTCAGCGAATCTGTGCTAATGAAGGTAAGCAGGCAGCCTCCAAACCTTAAAGATCAGTTTTACCCATTATTATGCCAACGATTTCTGACTTTCGAAAGATCCTTGCCATTTTTTATACTACGTTCCAAAGAACAAACAAATACATTTATTCTTTCTGAACAAATCAATTTTTCAAATCATAAAGATAACTAGCGATAGACTTTGATTATCGATTTTGTCGATTTCCAAGCGTAGCACTCCAAGTTTTGCACTTTGTCTGATGCAGGCACAGACCAGTATCAAAGATAGATATAAAGTTATCAGTTGCGGAATAAGGGTGGATACAAATTTCTATTCAAAATGCGGGAGAAGGATTGGATATTTAACATCGGGGATAATCGCATTCAAATCTTATTGTACATTTTTTGAAGCGATCGTGGATTATATTCGCAAAATATTAATTTATTCAAGGTTGAACGTGAAATTGCCATCATGAAACTAATCGATCATCCGCACGTGCTTGGCTTGAGCGACGTGTATGAGAATAAGAAATATTTATATCTGATATTGGAACACGTATCTGGAGGAGAACTTTTTGATTATCTCGTTAAAAAAGGACGGCTTACGCCAAAGGAGGCGCGCAAGTTTTTTAGGCAAATAATCTCAGCACTGGACTTCTGCCATTCACACTCAATATGGTAAGCAACCCCTTGTCGGCAAAATAAATCCACATTTTATTTCTGAACTAAATTTATAGCCATCGAGATTTAAAACCGGAGAATCTGCTTTTGGATGAAAAGAATAACATTAAGATCGCAGACTTCGGCATGGCCTCACTTCAACCAGCTGGTAGCATGCTGGAGACTTCTTGCGGATCACCACATTACGCCTGTCCAGAAGTAATACGTGTAAGTATAGAAAAAGTTGATGTGGTTATGTGAGTCGAGCTTGAATCTGCTTCTCAAACCCCAATTTAGATATCTTGAATAAAATTGTAATTGTGTGGAACCTTATTGAACAGCAAAATGTATTAATTTCAATATGCATTTAGATTTGTATGCTAGGCTGTCACATACGTATATCAAGCAAGACATCAACTAGAAGTTATACAAATTAATTTATTATGTACATTATTTCCGATTCTATTTCTTCCACAAGGGTGAGAAATATGATGGACGCAAGGCAGATGTATGGTCATGTGGAGTCATACTGTACGCACTGCTAGTAGGTGCGTTACCCTTCGACGATGACAACTTGCGACAGCTCCTAGAGAAAGTTAAGCGCGGGGTTTTTCATATTCCGCACTTTGTGCCTCCCGATTGCCAGAGTCTTTTGCGTGGTATGATCGAAGTTAATCCAGATAGGCGTCTAACGGTAAGTCACCAGAATAAGCAAAATAACGTATTAAAAACATTCGGCTTGGCAGTAGTCAGACATTGTTAAAGTTCATATCTCATAGCCCCACTTAACATATCAAAACAAATTGGAAAGAAAATTATGGATTTTTCAAGAAAATAAAATAATTTAAAATCGGTCATCGTTCTTATCGATATTGGGAAACAGAGAAAAGCACGGACAGATATACAGAGCTTGATCGAATAAGTTGTTGACACTGTTCAAGAATGTACTTTATGGGGTCGGATATGGTTTCAATAAGAAACGGGAAACTATTCCGTTTCCATTTTCGAAGCTCTCATTTGTGAAAGTGCCTAATATATACATTTTGAAAACAAACGATGTAGAGCTCAGACTTGTTGTTCGGTCAAACTAATTTAAATGTAACTAATTTTCATCTCATCAGCTGTTAAGTTATCACTTTATCGCTACTTTACACAAATCTGTTGAATCTTATTCACTAATGTAAATAACATTGAAATGTTAGTAAATATCGATAGTTTTCACAATCGAGCAAGCTAGAAGTACACATTTTGTTTCGGTGACAATAAAGTTATTGATTAAGAAATTTGAACACCGCCTAGATCTGAAAACGTACATTTTAATAAAAACCTACTTATAATTGCAGTTTAAATAATTATTATGTGGCCCGACGCGAATTTTACTTTTGTAGTTCTTCTGTCCTTTGTCTTGTGATTTATCATTTAGTGCATTACGATAACAAGGGCAGCCGTGAAACGATAAGTAAATACTCGAAGCTCGCTTGAACGCTTGAGTTTTTCATGATTGACAGTAAACATTCGAATTATTTGTGAAATAGATTTCACAATCTGCAAATTGAAAATATGAAATTTAGCATATTTATGTACCATATCTTGAATAACAAAATATGCTTATTTAACATATCTGATTTACAGTAAAAGATCTTTAAGGCTCACTATGCTAGTGTCGATAGTTAGCTCACTCAGTGAGTCGGTGATTGCACATGTGAAGCCAATGAGAGTGAACTTCTGCTTGAGTGATTTCTCGATAACTGTAGTTATCATATGGATTCAGAGATTATAGATTCCTAAGGTGACGATCTGAGATCGTCTTTTGAGGGAAAGATTTATGGCTCGAAAATCTATTGGTAAGCTGTGCAGCTGTGATGAGTGCTCCGATAATCTTTATAATTGTTTATGGGTGGTGAATATGTGATTATGCATTAGCTCTCAGAACGAAAATAATAGGTTTCCATAAGCTCTCTGAACGAATATAATAGGTTTCCATAATTTCTGTGGACCTTAACGCAGTGTTGTGTCTATCAGTTTATCTCGCCCTAATGCTTTTGTGATTTTCAGCTGGCCGAAATAAATCGTCATGCGTGGGTCACAGCTGGTGGCAAAGGCGAGCTGGAGTTGGAGCTTCCCATGATGGAGGTAGTTCAAACACATGTTATACCTACTGCCAATGCCGTGGATCCTGATGTGCTGAATGCCATATGTTCCCTGGGCTGCTTCAAGGAGAAAGATAAACTCCTGCAGGAGCTACTTAGTGCTAGGTAAGCAATCAGTAAGCGGCCACCATTTATAAAACACTAATAAAATCCGACCTACAGTCACAATACCGAAAAAGTCATTTACTTTCTTCTTCTGGAGCGCAAACGTCGTCGGCCCGCACTAGAGGATGATGAAGAGTTTGCACAGAAATCACGCAGTGAACTAGAAGCCGTAGATCCACCAAGAAAACGGCTGGACAAGTGTCGTATCAATGGCACTAATGCACCTAGCTATGGACAAATTTCGGAGGGCTCGCCATTAACGCCGCGACGACAGGCATTTAAGTGAGCGTTTCTTATTCCAGTCAGACCCACTCAATAACTTTGCTTTTAACCCTCCAATAGCTTCCGATCGTACAGCAGCACACGGAATCATCAACGACGCTCACCCACGACGGTATCTACGTCGGTGCGAAGCTCTTCATATCATAGTCCAACTCGTTGCAATACACCCATAAACTCAACGCAGCAGCAAGCCAATGTAATGTCGCGACCATCATCACCATCAGTGGGCTCACGCCATTCAACATACGGGGATCGAGAGCGTTCTGGTTCGGTGCATCATCCGTCGGTCAGTCGGACACCCTCGCACTGCTCACAGAAAAGCATTGAGAACGATGTGGTAGCCATTAGGGAGACACGCATGGAGCGTCGTGATTCAGCGCGTCAAGCGCAGGAGCACAGTGGCGGTGGGCCAACTCGAGAATATGGAGATTGCGTACCTAACAGTCTGGGTCGAGAATCAGGCGGCAATTCCGCAGCGGCTTCACCTTCGGTGCATCTGCGCGCCAGCTCAGGTCCGACAATTGCCATTAGTATGTTCCACGATACAGATTCGAATAGTGGTGTGTGCATGCTCCAATGACCCTTTATGGTATCCATTATTTTCAACGCAATGCATCTATGATTAACCATTGTTTTTGTCTCTTACCTTTGCAGTTGTCAATCCAAATCCTATGCTTAACAACAGCAATCCAGGCATGCCTGGCTCACCCTGCAATACGCCTGGCGGTCAGCTGTGGAAGACACGACTTACCAACATTAAGAACAGCTTTCTCGGCAGTCCGCGTTTTCATCGCAGGAAAATGCAGGGTATTTTGTGGCTATTCTTCAATAAAAAAAATTAGTACTTATTGATTTGCCAACTTTTTAGTTTCTGCTGATGAGGTTCATTTAACGCCCGAGTCATCGCCAGAGCTAACTAAACGCTCATGGTTCGGCAACCTAATAACTACTGAAAAAGATGAGACATTTACCATATTGGTCAAGGGCAAACCCATTGCAACAGTCAAGGCGCATTTGATTCATGCCTTTCTATCGGTAAGTACTTAGGCATAGTACCGAGCATAGTAAAAGGGGTCGCAAAAATATAAAGAAAAATAAGAGTATATTGGTGGTGCAATATCCGTTACTCTGTCTGCCCATCCGTTTGATCCCTACTGTCCTGGATACACTTAATGCTAGCGGCTTGGAATTTACACATACATATGCAATACATATACAAGTATAAAAAGCGTGGTTGGAAAATTAATACCATCGATAAATGTAGTTCGCTAAAATTCTCCGACAATTTTAAAACTATTTAGCCCACTATGTATACTCGACTACCGCTTTGAATACTATCCTCGCAAAATGCCTTCAAAAAAGATAAATAAAAAAGTTCTCACTCTGAGTCATGGCATTGAAATCCTGATATTTGAAATCTTTACTTACAACAATAACAACTACCTAGAACCACTAAGCAGACAATGCATTGTATTGAGATTCTGCCTTTAAAATTGTGACATTTATTGCCATATGAAATCGAAATGTATCGATATTCCAGAAACGGAGGCAGCTATCTACAAAACAAAAAAGTAAACTTGATCTACGCCGGATATATGTGAACCTTTATTCTAAATTTTAAGTCCCTAGTCGCTGAGATCCGCTAGTTCATACAGACAGACAATTCATATATTCCTTCTTCCTTCTGGGTATACAAATAGGCCTTATACTCTTTGTAAAGGGTATGATTAAGCAATATATTTTGCGTCGATTTGGGAAACTGCAACATTGTTATTATATTTATTATCTGGTAACTAAAATAAATACATATATAATTACAGATGGCCGAATTATCACATAGTGTAGTATCGCCCACCTCGTTCCGCGTTGAGTACAAACGTAATGGTAATGGACCCGTTATGTTTCAACGCCATGTCAAATTCCAGGTGCGTAGCAAGGATCACGGTAATCCAATATGCTTAAAACTAATACGTCTTTGGATAGGTGGACATAAGTTCTATATGCAAGCAAGGTGATATTGCGGATATGCTATTTGCTCTAACTTTTACATTACTGTCAGGTGGGTTGCACCGTAACACTTATTTCCTCATATATATGGCTATATATATTTATTATATATACATATTCCATTTCTAATGTAGGCAATATTCGGCGCTTTCGACGTATCTGCGAACATATACAGTCCCAAGTTTGTTCAAAACGATTTCCGGGACCGAATAGTCCACCTATAGTAGCTTCAGTCACTCAAGCTGTATCGGAGAGCTCCTCGTGTGGCTCAGTGTCGAGCGAACGTTTGTCTTATAAGCGACAGGTGGTAAGTAGTTCTATATTTATCATAACAAATATTATGCTAAGGTCTGTCAATTGCAGATTGAAAATGATTTGGAAAATGATTCCATATTCTGCTACAAATCTGGAAATGGACGTCGCGCATCAGCGACAAATAACAACAATCCTAATCCTGTGGATATACCTGACAGTCCTATTGCAGTCCGTTCAAAGTAGGTCACCTTAGTCTAGATGAACTATCGCCTTAATAATTGTTGTTATTTTGATCGATCCTACAGTTCCGAGACAGCTGAGCATGACCGCAATCGTGAGCAACAGAACGAGCGACAGGCGACAACGATGTCTGGTAGTGCAATAGCATGAGAATTATTTCTCTGATTTAGTTACATTTTTCTCAAACATATTTGTTTTAACCTACCACGAAATGCAACCAAATGTATTTATTAACTAAACCCAGTTCAATGAACAACCGATAATCGGCAATAATTTAATCATTTTCTATATATCTATAAATTTAAAATAACAAGAACTACATGATTACATTCCCTTGTAGACTGGAGTTAATTTGCTCACAAATATGTACATATAATTAATAGTTTAAAAATTTTCAAAGATATTTTAACAAGAGGAACGTTTATCGTTTCAACTGAATGTTCCTGCCGTTCCGATAGTTTCTGCCGCCGTAAGATGAATAAGTCATGCGGCCGTCTCAGACATACATATGTACTGACCCCAGTAAATATAGATTAAAAACAAAGAAACTAGTCTACATGGAAGTAGACAGATTGTGCTTAATTGACTCAGTTTCTCATTCTGATAAAGAATATATATATATATATATATATATAGATATATATTGCCATAATCTTCAGACAAAATTATAATAACCTCTGCAAAAGTAAAAACTTGCTTAAATATCATACACCGCTGCCCAAAAAGAAATCAGAAATGCTTAAAACAAGATTATATTTCTTATGTACTTATAATTATTATTTTTAAAAATTGTTTTAAGTTAGTACATATAAATGTTTTTTTTTTTATTTATGAGGACATTGTTGTCGCCGTACCTACGAAGCATACAAATACAGTTAAATACCAGTAACGAAAATGATACCAAAAGCTTTTGAATACGCCCTAGCTTAAGTCACAATGTTAATATAGACATTTTTCATAATATAGTCTAGAATTTATATTAACTAAGACATTAGATATGCAAATTTAATAATACTTATTTAAAGAAAATGCCTGAAATTTTTATATTGTGTAAAAAAAAATGATGCAACAATGCTCTAAACATTGATTTAACCAACGTATTAAAATTGTGCATTTGCTTCGAGTTGCTATTGTATACAAATTAAGTCAAGCGCGATTAACGTAAAACATAATCATTTTCGGAAGCACTAAACAAATGGACGATACCGATTTCACAATATTCTTTTTGCTATGTAACACCAGTTGTAGGCAGACAAGGGCGTTCGCACGAGTTTAGAAACTACACCTCCAATTCTCCGAAATCAGAGTACTCAGATTTGGCAGATAAAAGAGTTACTGATTATAGAGTTAATGAATCTAAAACTGGAGCTCCAAGTCTGTGACTTTAAGTCTAAAATAAAAAAAACATCAGCTTTCACGATTTTCGGAAACGATTGTAAATTAATCCAAGTAACTTTTGTTTTATAACTGCAAGAGGCATTGATATTTTTAAGAAGCTGTTACTAATATTTGAAATATGTTGCCTGTAACTGTAATGCTGCAAGAAATATCAATTTTGGCGTAGAGCCATCCACTTCGCTTACCACCAACCACTGGGTTTCTCTGCAAAAATTAATATTCATAAGTAAAAATATGAATAGATATTTATATATATATTTGCTGTTTGGAAACTCAAGCCTCAATAAAACCGAAAAAAAAATATTTCTGGGTTGGAAACATTGCTCGATGGACAATCCACTATCACGGTATACTCCGATTTCGTTAAGAAACAGAGGCAAACAAGATAAAACATTTATCATAAAATCATCATTTAATGCATATATAAATATTATGCAAATATTTGTATAAAAAAGCTATCGTATAATCCAAGTCGTCCGATTGTTAACCAACATGTATAACTAAGTTTTTGACTTAACATTCTCATGTCAGTTTTATGTAGTCTGATATGTGCGTTTCAGACTTATGTTGCACCTGTAACAAAAAGAAGCATTAGATTATTGCAGTGTATTTTCAAAAAAGCTTTATTGCTTAACTTTTCTCTAGCTAATACTGAAGAAGTTTAGTTCTATATCTGACTTTGATGTTCTCACATATGGCTAATATAATGTCTACTGAAAACTAAATTGTTTAAATTGCTGAGTTGCACGAAAGCAAAGAAAAACCAAAATGTTGACTATTAGAATACAACATTTAGTTATTTTAAGAAAGCACAGAGCCAAAATACAGACTACTTTTCAAATTATTTGACAGTAAAAAAATATATTTCAACAGGCTTTGGTAAATCTGGGAATCACAAATCTTGTCTAGCTATAAAAATCAACAAGTCATGCCGCGCACAAAGATTCTCATACTCCAATTGGCGTTTCTAAAAATATTTGTTTTTGTAAATATTTTCTATTTAGCAAATATAAGACTTGAATATGAATACATAAAGCAAATCCAAAGAAAACCGTCCATTTTTCCTGTTGAACATATGAAGGCAACTCACCAAATTAAACAATTTGCGCATGAGGAAGATAACAACTAAAACTCAGTTTAAAGCAATATATTACTTAAAGCAATTGTAAGACAGCAATATATAATAAAACTGCCGACTGCGGAATACAACACAGATGTTTAATATCTTCTTTCTTCTCCTCTACATCTCTCAAGAAGTTATCAGTAATCTAAATGATAACATTTTTCATATGCGCTACAGAAATGACTGCAATTTGCGTAAACGCCCCTAAAAGCAAGTCATGTCTTATTATATTTTGGGAACAAAGTAAACCAGTATAACATTTTGACGTAACAGCCTGTGAAGTACTAATTTAGAATCAGCTGAAAACTAGTGCAAGTGAGGGAAGCTATGTATTAGATTTTGATAACGTTAGCTTCAAAACTATGGGAGACAAATATGTTCGAGATTAGTGCGTTATAGGATATTTATCTACGATTATCCAGCCCTCTTTTGACTTGGTGTCCCAATATTGACACTACGTCAGTTTCAATGTGGACAACATATGGAATATTGCAAGAAACCAATATAGAGTGTATTAAAGTCGATCAAAAAATTAACGCTACAAAAGCTTAAGAAAAATTTTCAAAATAAAATCAATAATTAAGCAAAAACATTATTTATGTATAATGTTCAAAATAAACAAAGAAAGAATCTTTATCTTACGCATACCAAAGATTGCAGATTACAGTTAATCTGATCTGATTTCTGGATTGAAATACGCTTAGACAGACGTCCCATTTAAAGCTTAACTTTCGATTTGCACTATGGCAGATATGTGATTTAGTGATCTGATCTCGTCATCTCCAACGTCTGTTCTGCCTTCAGCAAAATGACGGATTTATACCAAGTTTAATCAAGATTACTTTTAAACTTCTGCGCATATTACTTTATTGGATGTAAGACGTCTCTTTCAATGCAACTCAAAATTGACAACAAAATTAAAATGCCCCCTACAAGGGTGTAACTAGACAACGTGAATACATCACTTAAATAGTTGACAAAATACTTTAAGGCGACAAACAACTCGTGCTAAATTGTGAAAATAAAATTAACTTTTACCGTAAGCAATAATAATAATAGGAATAAATTATTTACTTATCGGCTCTACAGAGCAGCGGCTTTTAAAAGTAAATAGCACTTTCCTTTTCAAAAATGTAAATAGACAGTAAGTGTATTACAAATGCACAGCGCAAATGTAAATAAATATTGAAAACGTTTGCTTCATGGCAGATCTTTAGTTTTGAGTTCGACATCGGTAAATTTCTGACGTCGAAGCATGCGAAAACAGTAATAAATTATTTATTTTATTAATTAGCCACAACAACAAGTGAGAACTTTGCAGTCAGACGTAACCGACTTCGAAATGCTCTGATAACAATAAACTTCAGTGAATATTGGGGGCGGGAGTGGGCGTGGATCTCAATAATATACCTTTCAAGTTTGGTCACTGGTAGCTCTTCAATCACGAGAGATAATTGATAATCACGTTTTTTGGGACGGGAGTGGGCATGATCTAAACATTTGTTTCTCCTTCGGAAAGATGTTACTACCAATATATCTTTTAAATTTGGTGACTCTAAAAAAGCTTTCAAATTGTGTGAGACATATGGTTTTTATCGATTCACACCTTCAGATATATCGGTTATGGGAGCCGATTCTTGAGTGGAACTACTGGAAACAATTGCTCAAATTTGGTGATTCTAGCTTATAAGTTGTGGAAGATATGCGCATTCCAGATTTTTAGGGGCAAAGTTCATGGGGGCGTGGTCTGACATCGCCCATAACCTACTAACCTAAGTTTGTTGACTGTAGTTTTAAAATTGTGGGAAATACGTGGATTTATCGATTTGCGATGAAAGAATTTATCGATTTCGTAGCCTCCTAATGGAGATTGCACCCCAATATTCCAAGTTTCAAGGCTCTAGCTTTAAGGATATTGAAAATAGTTGCGTCCATACCGACGAACCGACGAAAGCTTACCAATTTGCGTAGCTTTTCAAATGGGAAACTCAAGATTTACTTTAAAATCAAAACTCAAAAGAAAATGGGATCAAGACTGATATATGTACATACGAACAGTTTTCAGCGGATACTACGAACTATGCACCCTATCCCGAACACTTATATAAAATATTGCTCACTCTGCTCCAACATTAATTTTTTAATGCATTCCCCAGCTTTTTGAATGAATCACATCTGGCATCGTATATATACATTACAATTTGAACAGTTGATTTAAAGACTCCTTAAGATAGGGACTTTATTGAAATTTTGAAGATTTATCGGACATAGAGTTTTATCGATTAGAGTGATATACAACTTATACAGTCCCTGATATCATAGTGATCATGCAGATAGACAGACATACAAACGGATATAGCTGGATCGACCAATTTGTGATGCTGCATCATTTCGCGCCTTAACAATTTTATAACTAAACAAAGAAACAATGAAGTTTTTGAGCATTTTCCTTGGCCCCTTTCCAATTTGACTCGTGACTTTACTCTGATACGGAACGTAGCCCACGCCGGCGCCTCCCTACTAAACCGTGTTTTCCCCACCTGTTTTCAGCTGGTATCAAAGCTCTAAGCAGTCGGGATTGTCCATCTGCAACTTTCTAACTTGATAAATAAAATCTCTTTTGCTCACCCTATGTGACACAAATATTATGTTTTCCGTTTGCAATATGCATAGTTTAATCGTTTGCCAATATTTTTTAAAACTAAAACAAAGTTTGTAGAGAACCAGTCATATACCCAGAGGGAAATGGCTGCAACGATGGCATAAGCATATTTTAGGATCAATGATACATCTCACATTTCTCCATATAAATTATAATATTCTATGCAAGGTTTTAAGCACCGAATAAATGCTTCAGAAACTATTAAAACGTCCAGCCACCGCTTTACCTTTTCGAATCCCAAAGAATATAAAATAAATTACAAAGTGTGGAAACCTAGTATCCTTGCAGGTATGCATAAATATTTATTAAATTGCCTGTTTCCCTGATCCAATATTATTTATATATTTATATAAATCCTCAACAATGTACAAATATTAAACAAAACATAAATATTTAAAATAAATATATTTCCTGAAATAAGTCGCAAACCCACCAAACTTATTTTTAGCGCACACACAGTCAATCGATTTTTTCATGAGCAGAAATAATTTGGCTAGCATCGTGTGTATATGAATATATAGGCAAACTGACAGACTTAAACTGCCTACCATAAACTTAGACCGTAATAATGTGTTTTATACTTAACTTGGTTCATTTGATATTGTTTTTATATATAGATATATTTAAATGAGTCTTGATATTTTCTTATGTTAGTTTAATGCACCGCAAACTTTGTTTTATATTTAATCAAGTAAATACTGATTGTCATTTAATTTCAACTTAATACATCGTGTCGAAAGCGATGAGGAAGTAACAACAATAAATGAATAATAAATAAATTTTTTAAAAAGTCAGCCAACCTTAAAAGGAAACTCAAAAAGTAGATTACATAAATTTATATTATTTATATTATTTATTGTTTGCAACAAAATATATCATATATATATATATGTGTAAAATAAAGTCAAGCTTAAAAAATTAAAAAGAATGAACATAAAGCGAACAAAAGCTATAATTGCAATTCCAAAATAAAATGATAAATATTTAATATAATTCAGTTCGATAATTCCTAATTAATGGCCAAGAGAGCTTCTGCAGTTTATCAGCTTTCATTGCTCAATTCGACTTTCAACTTTAATATTCCAAAATAAAAAAAAAATGTTCATAAAATGATTTAATTTTTAGAAGAATAAATAATATTTATTTTTGTTTTAATAACTACTACCAATAAGCAGACAATACTTTAAAGAGGAAAGGAAATATATTGGAATATTAATTTGATAAATTAATGGAAGGATATAATATTGGCTATTGTAGATTGATATATTTACAACAAAAGATTGAAAAAGACCAAGTATCCGGCCAAAAATATCAAGAAATAATTGATTCATATATATTCAAGGGATACTTACCCAAATTAACCCCTAAAGAAATAGCAATGGAGAAACCGATGTTTGAAGGAGTATTCTTGTAATCTATTCTCCAAAATTGCGGTATATAGATGGCCGAAAAAAGTGTTGAGCAGATTTTTATTAATCGACCTTCCATGTTTGGTAATGTTAACTTTTACTTTTATATTAAGCGCTTTTGTGCAGTGTCCGTCATGCTGTCTGTCCGGTACTGGTACTCCTCGCTGAAATGAAATATCCGAAAATTTGTATTCCAAAATGGACGTCTGAAGCTCTCGGAGATCAGTGAGTTCATATAGACTGACATGGCTATATCGAGTCCGCTGTTAATCCTGATAAAAAATGCGTGTACATATGTACCAAAACAATAATACCCATTTTTCGCATTTGTAATGCATGTTTAAATTCGACGACTATAGTAGGGAGCAAGTATTAGAAATACTTAATTAATAAAATTAATATACATTAAAACCTACCTTCCAAGTTTAATGATTCTAGCTTTAAAATTATAGGAAATATATGGGTCATCCTATTTAAACGTATCTATGTTATCGATTTCCCAACCGAGGACCTTTTGCAGATGGTGGTTGTTGTAGCTTAACTTCGTGAAACACTTGAGTGGAGGTGCAAAGAGGCATAGCGGGAGGAACTTTCGTATGACATAAATATTTCGTCGCTCTGTTCACATGTTAGAAGGAATCTCAGAAAAATCTCAGAAGTGATAGCCCTTTTTAGTGTTTTTTTACGTCTTGGAAAATTATGAGCAAGGGACCATTAAGTTAGCTATTAGTTAGTTGGAAGATTAATTCTTGTTTAATAAACTTTTATATCACTATATATGTGTGTACTAAGCACATATGTTTGTTATGTGTATAATCATTTTGTAAATTTCCTTACGTGGCAAGGAATGGAAATATATTGTTTTTTCCTGAATTCTTAATTTAGTCGAATCACTATTTTTTCTTGTATTTGTTTCTTTACAATGTGGTCATAATGCAAATTACGTCATTTTGCGCCACATGTCAATGTAACACAAAAACCAAACATTGGGGATGTAGCTTGTGAATCAATCAGCTGTTTCCGATACGCAGAGAGCGAGGGTGAAGAGAGAAATTAAAGAGAATGCATTCATTTAAATGCAATCAAGTGACAAGCTTTTCATACAAAGCTAGCCGGAGGACTTTCTCTGAGCTTTAGTACGAAAAAAAGCTCTAAAAATCATATCCGAAAAGCAGGGGCGCAACAAAGTCAGCAGTCTCGGGTTCTCTCTTGTGTTTGTGAACCGAAAGAAAACTGTGCCAGCTGCACGAGAACAGAAACTTGGACATCAACGCTCAGTTCGGGTCGTGTTTGCAATACAACAGCACTGCGAAAACGGATAAAAAATTCACATTTACATACCAGCGAAAAGTGCAAAGTATATGCGGAGTAATTTCGACAATACCTCTCTCTACATGGAAAACGCTCTAAGAGAGTTTGTTCTACGGAAAACAACAAAATACAACACGGTAGCCAAAGAATAATGCATATATTTCATCCATATTCCTGAGCCTTAAAAAAAAATTATTGAAAAAAATATGCAAAGCATACTTTCTTTTGTATTTGTGTTTGAATTTATAACTTTCTCTTTATAACTTAGGTTAGTTAATTTGTTGTTACGTTCGGGTACTTCGTGAGTGTTCGTACATTAAGTGAGTTATGTAAAGCGTGTTTTGGTGTGGTGCACTGGGTGAGAATCTGAAGTAACGACAACATCGACAATGATGTGTGTTCACTAGGTAACAACACAAAAGCTTGATTGCATTTTCTTGGCGATAAAAATAAAACAAGTCAATTATTAACATTAATAAAAAGATGAAAGTGGAAATTTTAAAGTGTGTTAAAGAAACAAATTGTTTCTATATGATTATAAAAAAAAATATTATACGTAAAACAAACAAACACTTGATAAATTGGATAATAAACTTAAATACAAAACAGAGTGCCAAGAATTTGTCTTTGTTACATTTTTAATGTCATAATCCAACCAAAATTATGCCTACTTTTGACCTGAATTTTATATATGTACATACATATAACAACTCCATACTTTGAGAGTTTGTTTCAAGTATTTCATGACTGGGAGACCACTTTAGTCCTTCTATCAATGTCAGAAATATTTACTTACCGTTCAAATTATTATTAAACGAATTTTTATAAAAACGGAAACAAACAACCCTCGTGCGAATCAATTGCACTATTTTTATTTTTAGTGCACTTTTCTTTCAATATTAGTGTCAAGGTGCAGTCTATGCACAGAAAAACAGAGACCAGGCAAAGACGAACAACAACTATAAAGACAGCAATAACAACAACGACATTTGCAGCAACAACAAATTTCAAAGATTTCTGTCGCCATCAAAGCGAGACAAAAGTTTTCAGGCGAATGTTGCGAACCCAACGACAAAAGCAAACCAAATACTTAATAAGAGACAAACCAAAAGGTGTCATTCAAAACTAGTATCAACAACAGCAAAAGGAACATGTAAGACTACTCTAATTGAGAGAGCCAAAGTGGAAATAACCCTGTCACAACCTCCGAATAAGTATAAGGTACATTTGTACTTATTTACTGCCTCCTTTTATCTCCCATATATTTTTGCATAACTTTATTATACACAATTTATTCAGAGGTACCAGGGTATCAGGTATCATTAATATATGTTTATATATATATGCTAATTAATTCATATTTCCATGTCTGTCCTTTATTTGTTCGTTGGAAATATCAAAATGATTTGGTTTTAAAACAGAAAACACATCATTTGCTCATTTGTTGTAGATACTGCTTTGAAGATTAGCCAACCCCTGATTCCTAAAAGTATCTTTGTGGGTCTAGCTTTCAAACTCAGAAGCTTAGGTTCATTCGGGATATAAAATTAACATAATTTATGAAATAATTAACTCGTTTAATCAATACTATATTATTGCGAGGAGGGATGGTGGTTTCTCCTCCCTTGCTAGCAAACGCCATAACCTATAACTTTAGTCTATTTAAACTATCTGTATGTATTTCATATTTCTCAAAGATATTTTGGCATTATGCTAACGCATATGTAAAATACCCATTCGTATGACCTATTAGAGGGTATACCATAAAAGTAGCAACTAGGCGAGGGTACGCAAGGTCCAAGACTCAACTTACTGACGACCCACTTTGCTTAAATTACGAGCTGCACGCAAAAGCACCGAACTGAAAGCCACACTCGTTTGGTTTAGAGACCTAACCAAGCGTCAGTCAGTCAACTCATTCTCTCAGTATTTGTCTGATGGACAGCCTTATGAGTCAGCGCTTTGTCGCACATTGCGTGTCGAGCTGGGTGGAGCCAACCCAGAAATAAATATAAAATGATGAAAAGGGGGTGCTGAGAGTGCACGCGAGCGAGACGAGTTGCATATTTTGGGCTTCTTGTTTGAAGGCAGACAGGAATGCGTTGCATTCCTATTAGTAATAAAATGTCAAATAAATATAAAGCTATGTTTACATGATCAATTGATCACACAGTGGTGGCTACGATTTTAGAGGTCAATATATTGAAAAGCACAGTGCATACAAAAATCTTACGCAAAAATGTCTTCGAATCTAAATCCAACAAATCAAACCGTTGATACCAGTGTAATACCAGCTGAAAACTGATTGAAAAATCTTCTTGCAGTGGAATTAGATAAAATGTTGTCTACCCTTATAAATTATACCGTACGAAGACGCTAAGCCTGCTAATTTTCGAAACTTTTTAGAGTACCCGGAACGGTTTTGAATCATTACAGCTTCAGCAAAAAATAAACATAGAACACAGCGTACATAGTGACTCCGAGGAATGCTGACAACCTTTAGCAACGACTGTTATTTTCAAAATTAAATACTTGTTGTTAGGAAAGTACTTACATCCAATCCAAAATACTCTTAACCTATAGTCCCTTACTACCTATTAGTTTTACCTTTAGTTTTCTCTGGTTTCCTTTGTATTCAATTCTGTAGAACAATGAATTTTATTCCCTGAAAACGAAGATGTGTAAGTATTTTGGTAATATAAGATGTTCGGAGTGTTGTCTGTCCGTCTATATGCACTCAACTTTTTTGACACCAAATTTTAAAATTTGGTAGAAATTTTCGTCTGTGTCTGCGACAAAGTGTTCAATTTTTGGGGACTTTCGACCCCACATAAGGGACGAAGAAACCGATTGAATCCACAATCGCAAGCAATAAGACCACATTTCACTCGCTTAAGTCGTGTGTTGTTGGCGGCATCGTCATCAACCATCAGCACTGACTATGCCTACCCCTGCCACCCGCAGACCCCATTGGAAATGGGGTCTTCTTCCACTATTTGTGAGCTGGACTCATCAAATTTGGAATCAAATTACCAATAAACAATAATCTTCAGCTAAATGCTAAAGCTAAAGTCACAAAACTTGGAAAGTAGATTAGCAACATCCACCAAATATCGATATAAATCCAAATGACGTATTGGTAATAATTTCATAAATATGTCAAAAGAATATATCTCAACTTTGGAGCCAGAAACACAATCAATTGCTTCCCCATATCAACAACATATTAAGGTTCTTTTCCACCTGTTATCAGCTAAAATTACTTTGGTAACATAATATAGCAACGTCCTCATTTGTCTATATTACTTTTTATATCTTTGGCCCGTTTTAAATTTTCTTTAGAGTTGAGTTTTCAGTGTAATCCTGTTTAGTTGAGTCGAGAGCAGAAAGGTTTATCTCCTACTTTTTTCCACTTTTCCAGATCTTAAATGTTTGCCTGATGACCTAACCTCTGCGAGCATGGAACTTATTTGCAATGCAATCACCAAATTACGGAGAGGGACCATTAACAAAAGCTGCTGTTATATATTTAAATGCTTGTGAAAATCTAATTGATGTAATATTTATGAGAGGGCAAGACTGCGCGGTGCATCAATTTTTTAAAATATGTTTACTTTTACCATATTAAAAACCAGTCGACGGGTCGACTTCGCTTTAACTTACAGTTTTTAATGTAAGAAACAAAAAGTGGTTCTCTACTCTCACTTCACTTTTACAAACGTACTTGGCGAGTTTAGGATATAAAAAACACACACACAAGCAAAACTGTTTTAAAGGGAATAAGAAAATACCCTTAGGATCATGAGACAGCAATATAGACAGTCACGAAATATCACTTGATTTTGCCTATAGACATAAAACGGCATGAACGGCGATTCAATTTAGTATAACACAAGCGCAAAATAAAACCAAAAATGTACAATCCAAACGTAGAAAATTACAAGTGAACCAATTTTTTAGAAAGGTTTGAAAAATACTTATTCCTATTATTGGTTGAATATAGCTCAAAAACTGTGGAACTGTGCATATGCATTTAAATTTTTTTGGGGCGGAAATCAATTTGAAGATCTTTCTAATTAACGTAATTATCGACTTCATAGCTTCCGTACACCCCACACAATTATTTATTATTACTTATCAGCAAATCAATCACTGATCGACTACCAGAAAACGTTTGCATCTGACATATTATATAAGCTGGAGTTCCGACTGAAGTTATTTAATGTCAGCCAGTGACTTCATACAACTAAAAATTACACCTTGTCTGTTCAAAGACGTATTCAACCAATAATTGATTTATTAAAATCTGAAAACTTGTTATTACATTTTATCATTAAAGATAATGTTGAAGCGTATGTCGCTGTTTTTGTGTTTCTAAGTGCTGTGCGATGCTCAGCTACGCGGCCACAAATCCACCGCCCATAAAATTCGAAAGTAGCTATATCTCTCGCAGTTTTTGAGTAGGGGCCATAACAATTGGAAGGTATATTACTGGCATCCGTCTTTAAGTAACGGAACAAAAATTATAATCGCGATTTTTCTCAAAGTGTAAGCTTCTTCAAATATCAACACCAATTTTTGAAATAAACTCTCTTCAAAGATCGATTAAAAAAAATTGGATGGGCACGCGCACTCCCCCTCCCAAAACCGAAATGCCTGATTTTGGAATTCGAGAAGGCCAAATACTTCACAATTATAATACTATGTCGAGAAAGTTAAGGGAACGTATTTCGCAATGACACGACAGTCATCTCCTCCTTCCATAGAAGTGTCGAGAGTACTTCCCCGTAGGGCGTGCCTCAATTCACGCACCTGGTGATAATCGACACTCCCAATGTCACTCTGACCAATCTGCGTTGCAGTATCTGGTCTTCCAACAGGCCCCTCAACTAGTTTTTAAAAACGATTCAAAGAGCTCCTTTGGTGGAGAGATTTTTCAAGAAAATTCGTTATGCTGGTATTCAAGTAGAATAACTGTTCTGCGGTACAGACCAAGACTAATGACCATTTATATTGTCTTTAAAAGAAAAGACGAAGAACTTACGAGTCTAAAATACTTTAAGGTGGTATCTGAGGGCTCTCCTGACTTAGGAATGAAGACTATTTTAGTGGGTAGCCAGGGGTCGGGTATGGAACCGAGAGCAGAAATACTGCAGTAGATGCACTGAAGGCAGTTTATGACTTGTTTGCCGTAGTGCAGGAGTTGATCCAGAAAGATTCCGTCCATTTCTGGGGTTTTGAAGTTTTTGAAACTTCTCATAGCCAATTCTTATACCCTTAACCATCAAAGTGGGTAAGAAGGGTATAATCGTTATGCGCACAACTGATTTTTTAGATCGGATTACTCTTACTTACAGATAACATTGTAGTTTTGCGTGCATATGTGCATTCCAAGCTTTTTGCTTGATTAAACATAGTACTTTTTTAATTTTCTCAAGTTCTTGAGTAATTTGAATTGATAGATAACAGAACGGGCTTGTAAAAAAAAAATTTGCCAATAAAACTAAAATAGATTTAGCAGCTGTGTTCAAAGTCGAGCTCTACCTATTATAGCATTCTTAATTGTTACTCATTTCTTCGTACTGGGGATTCTAGTAGAATAATTCTCTTTTGTTCGACGAATTTATTCCATATTATATTTATTCAACTTAACTGGGTCTGTTTTTGAACGATGATAGTAGAAGTAATAATTTGTGAATACTCGTCAAGACCCGATACTGTTTTGTAACTAACGGGAGGCAAGCGTGAGATATCAGCTAACATCATTAGTTATTTACATGCGAGGAGGAAGTTCTGCCATGTAATTGTTATTTCAGACGCATATAAGCTATAAATAGTCATCCCTTATCCAAATAACCCATTTTCGCAGCATCTATCTCGGTCTCTCTTCTTGGAGACGTATATCAGACTATCCTATATTGAGGCCTAACTACTGAGAATAGAAAATATATATGGCAAACCATTTTACATAAAACTGTGCTGATATAAGTACAAACCTTAATAAATGTTTAACTGACTTTAGTAATATAATTTTCATTTGAATGTGCAAAACATGAAAAGTCGTTAGCTTTAAGTATTCAATTGTCAGGTGCTTCAATTAAAGCAAATCGGTTTTGATTACTGTAATTTTTCAACAAGTCTTCATTGTCTGTGGCACTTGTAGCTCAGGTGGCTTAAACTTCAACGGCTTAACGTGTCTGGCTGGTTTTCCCACTAACATAAGTGCACTTTACGGTTTATTCCGCAAGTAATTTAAATACACTTGCACTTGTATTTTATAGATTTCTATGCGATGTCGCGATAGTTAATTAATCTTTGACTTCAAACTGCAGCCGTATGAGCGCGACTTGGAACATGCACGACCCATTTGTAATATGTGAGGTTTAGAGTGAAAAGTTGAATTTTATCCATTTGATTAATACCAGCTGCTATCTTGATTGACTTTACTTTTACTTTACTTTAATACTCGGATACTAATATAAGGAAAAATATTCATGTGGTTGAGAATTTTATGTCTATCTTTTCAGGTAATCTAGGCACCATATTTGGGGACTCTAGCTTTAAAATTCTGGAAAATGGGTTTTTTTTTCAACAGTTTTAAGATATTGATATTATTGATTTCCTAGCTCCCAATTGGTGTCTTGAGTCACTATTAGCAATGAAGTTCCTCTTTGCAAGTTGTTGCCAATGTTATTGTTGTTTTGTCAAGTTGCATCAGCTTATTTATCCGAATGTATCAATTATATGTGATAATTCAAAATATTTTAAAAAGTTTAAAAAGTCTGGTTCTAGTATTGACTTGTCTGCTACACGCTGAATGCTATGAGAATTATCTTGGTCGTTCCAAGGCAATTTCCTTTCAATCTTCTTTCGATCTTGCGATAGAAAAAGCAATGCTTCTGCTGATATATTGCTATAATTTTTCAACCCACCTACTTCTCTGTCCTCTTAGCCCTATAATCATATGTCTACTATCAAAGTTGCAAGAATTTTATTTTACT
This sequence comes from Drosophila nigritarsus, assembly GCA_035044305.1. Lineage (NCBI taxonomy): Eukaryota > Metazoa > Arthropoda > Insecta > Diptera > Drosophilidae > Drosophila > Drosophila nigritarsus. Next base: position 22,148,726 of record JAWNMF010000909.1, on the reverse strand, counting down.
TTTATATTCTTTTTAAATCAAGATTTAAGATTTACAAATGACACGAATATGATTGTGCGTAATCAGTTGTGCACAAGGGCAAAAGAAGAGGACAAGCTTTCTAGTCGGTCTAGTAACAATTGAAGAGCTTAGATCTAATACAAAAACAGAAAAAGTGTCATTAATTGTCTTATGTAATTATCCTAAATAGTGCTCTACGGCTACACAATGACGATTAATAAGAAGAAGCCCTTATCCATCTCTTAATTCCACAGTCTTTTCGTCTGTTTGGAAGTAATTATTTATTATTCCTCTCCACAAAAAACGTGGTAAGTATAATATTTAAATTACTATAGGTATTGCAAAGTTATATGCTATTGCAAGATATCTGAAAAAATCCTTACTTTAACTTTGCAATATCTCTGTATCTCAGATTCGAGAATTGATCTACTAACTTGTTTGAATTAACTTCCCTTATAAGTGGAGCATTTCTTCCGAAAATGCAAGCGATGGCATTTACACGAACTTCATTAAGGCACTCGATTAAGTTGACTTTTTGGGATTCTAGGCGGACTCAAAGAGTATTACGCAGTTCGAATACTTCGAAACCGGTTTACGTTATTTCCGGTGTGCCATTAATCCTTGATTCTTATCAATTTTAATAATGACATCCTGACAATCGTATTACATTCACTTATTCTTATGTATTTAGACACGTCGCTTTAGTCCGTCCGTCTGTATGAACAGGTCAAGTTTATTTAATTTATCTTTAACGTCTTTTCATAGTAAACAAACTACTATCATCTAACCTACATGTATTTGAAACGTGGTTTCTGGGTTTATCTTGGTCGAGCTGCCTTGACTAGTCTAACTAATTTCTTTAAAAAATATATCCAACATACTTTTTTGTGGATATGCACATTTGTGAAATTAGATTTTAATTTAAATTGTTTAATTCCATTTGTGAAAAAAAAAAAATATATATATATATAAACATATATTTGTGGCATACAATTCACTTTCGTTGCAGTAGTCGTAACATGGGCTGCGTCTTTGAAGCATCCAGAAAGCAGCCCAACCAGTGCATAAAGCAACAAACGCAAAACCAATGCTCTCTTATCACAACATCGACAACAGTAACAGACAAAAGAGTAGAGGAAATAAAAATCGAGGATAACTATCAACAAAATCATAAGCCTCAAACAGCAACAGCAACAACAACCCGCAAAAATATAAAAGCAACAACTCAAGTGCTTTTTGTGGTACCACAACAACAACGGTTTAGTCAAGAAGCGTACGACAACAAAGATGCCTTAGCGACTCACGATATTTGGCCATCGACGAAGCCAAACACTTCGCAAATAAATTGCTCGAATTGCAATAGCCGCAACCTAAAGATTAACAAAGATGAGCAGCAGCAGCGCTGTCGCCAGCACTTGTGTCAGTTTCATGCTACAAGATTTAGCAGCAGAAACCACTATATTGCTACATGGGCGTCTCTGGCTGGCATATCCTGTCTACGGCTGCATAAAATGCTGTTGGAAGCGAGAGTGGCCCTAGCGACGCCACCAGACGAACCATCCGAAGAGCAGCGGAAACTGGAGGAGGATAAGGATGAGAATAAACCGTTTGAAGATCTGCCCTGGCGGCGGCACAATGTTGCCAGCGCTTTTGTACCCGCCACTATGTCAACAGCTATTTTATCCAGTCTGAGCGCCACCCTAGCTATCGCATGTCAGTATTTGGCTCAGCATTATAAGGCGTATAGTCAGTCTTTCAGCTTCTATGCGGCCTCAAGTATAATCCTGATGTTATGCTATCTGACCACTACATCCGCAGCCGCTGCCACGCAGTCGGAGGCGGCTGCCATAGACAAACATCCCATGTAAGTACAATTCTTATGGGTTATACTACCGCTATTGTATTATGTGTATTAAATCTGTAAATGTACCTTCAATTTGTTTACTTGTCTGTAACCAATTTCGTCGAAATTTATATTCTTTTAAAATTTTTACAGTCACGGTATCGATTGGTCGAAGTAAGTTTTTGCACCCACACCAAAACGTAAACAAAGCATATCTAACGAATTTTGTGTTGGTTTTAATTTAGTTCTATTTTCCAAAGGTAAATGAGTATATTGGTTTAGTGGTATGTCTTTCTGGCTGTCTGTTTCAAAGCGCGAGACTCCGCAATTGGTGACTACATATATTGTTGCTTATTCTTGGTTTAAAGTTTATTATATATTTCACACGTAGAGCCACAAATTTTTGGAATTTTCATCTTTCAATCTGGTCAAATGCAAATAACTAAATAATTTGTCAGTGCCGTTCTAGGGCAGTTTTTTAAGCAGTATTTGCAATGAGAATAAAATATAGATTTGCCAAAAAATTCCAACTTAAATGTATTTGTGACTGTAGAGTAAGTCGTCCAAAAGTAGACGCTGAAATTTTACCAATTTACATATCATTCTAAATCCTACAAATCTTCCACAATTTGACCTATGGTCAACAAATTTGAAAGGTAAAGGTAGATTACTGAAAATTGATATCTGCCATGCCAGTTATTCACAAACTGAAGCACACACCTGTTGTGACCAAGAATATGTATATGTACTCTATATGTCGAACGCGACTCCATCTGCCGGTTTGCTCAATTTCATTATACTTTTATATATTTCAATTGTGTGTACTGAATCATTATTTCAATTCACGTTACTTACACACTCTTAATTGTGTCATTGGTGGCTCATTTTGCCTGTTACATTTAAAAAACATGATTATAATTTTGAAATGCGTTCCAAATGAAAAGACACACAGCAAAACCATTATAGTTATTCCCGAATAAACTTTCCAAAATGTGTTCTTACAATTTTGCTTGCTTTTTAGTTCAACTTTTGTTTGTTTCATTTAAAGCTTGCTGTGAAACCCAAAAATTGCAACACAACAATTTTGTCTTAAATTTTAAATACACAGATATAAATTCGTTCTGCCTTAACTACCAATATTAATAGTACAATTTTGATCAAAACTCTATACACGCAGATTCGACGAATCCAGTTCAGATAAGGAGATTTTAGATTTATTACTCGAGAAGAAGCGCTATGATAAACGATTACTGCCACCTGTTAATGGTAAGGAACTTTACTGATTTTCTCTAATTTATCACAACATATACCTCTGTAAATAACAATACATAACACCATTGCAGCAACTTTTGTCTGTTATTATTCCATTCTTAATTAATTAATGAATTCAGTAATCAAATAGCTCAAATAGCCTGCAAAAAATCTGTTAATTGAACAATCCGATAAGTTATAATGAAACACGAATTTGTTGCAGTTATTTTGGTTTTTTCAAAAGGTCCGCGGCTTAAGACCTGTGGAATATACAAACATTTCCAATCTTTCGATCTTTGAACAAGGCTATCTATCTTCTCACATGTAAATTTTGGAGCATAGGCAAACAATTATTCCAAACTTTAAATCATTATCATTAAGAACATTGCACAAAAACTTATACCTGAGCATAATTCACAGCAGATGCAATGAGTTGCGAGTGTACGAAAATCTTCTAGTTCAGCTAACTATTCAAAATCTTGATACGATTTTTTTTCCCTTGATCAAACTAGAAAAATATTTTTTTGAGTGTTTAATTATTTTAGCCTGTTTGTAAATTTTACAGATGAAGACTTTTGCTGTGGCTTACAATCGCCTGATATGGCCTCAAATCAAAATGCCAGGAGACCACATAATCGCGGTTGGTGAAATGTCCTAAACAAATCACAAGCAGTATATATATTTTCTCTGATTATCTTACACTTTTTTCTACATTAGCACTATTTTTTTGTTATTTTTGAGTTCTTTTCTAAAATAAGCCTATTGATCTATGAGTTTCACACATTATCTTTGGTATAAGCAGAGGCATTATTTAGTTTACGTACTACCTATATTGAAACTCTAAATCGATTTATAGGAACACTGACGGTTAATGTTAATGTGTTGCTTTTGAGCTTAGCATCACCCGATGAAAGCAGTTTGGTAAGAAGTTTTCAAGAATTAATATAATTCATTATTTAAGTATGATTTTATTGCAGAAATATGAAGTTGAATTTCTATTGAATCAGCAATGGAACGATCCTCGCCTTCAATATGGCAATAAGTCGCACTATGATTTCCTAAACGCTTTGCATCATCATGACAGTATTTGGACGCCCGACACGTACTTCATTATGCATGGCGATTTCAAGGATCCCATCATACCAATGCATTTCGCTCTAAGAATATTTCGCAACGGGACCATAACGTACGCAATGAGGTGTGTTTCTCTCTAATTTGATTATAAATTAATTGCACATTGCACATATTTACTGTCCACTTTTTACTCTAGCAGCATACCCATGTTAACTGGTCTGTTAATCAGCTTTACTTTTCAAACAAACAAAATCGTTTTTCTGCGGAAATTTTTCAACTGTTTTATTCCTGAGAGTACATTTTTTTTAAGTTGTTGAGGTTGCATTAAATTTAAATAAAACTAATTGATCCACCACTTTGCGCTACTATCTGATACACTATGTATCCTGTAACATAAAATATGTGTGCTAGTAGTATCCTAAGCTAAGGGCTTGTCATCGATATCACAAAGTATCGACACTAACGCGGATTGGCTGTCTTTAGTCGCCATGCGTTAGTCAAACAGAAATCAGATTCCATGAAAAACAGATTAACGATAATTCCGATGTATTTATCGAGCAGAGCTTTGTGTTGTTTTGACCCTAGACCCATTAGGGTCATTTTGTGAATATCATCCGTTTTAAGGGAACTCTACCTCTGTTAGGTCAAATATAAAGGTATGCCACAGAAGTTGATTTCAGAGAACAGCCAAATATATGAGAAACAGTCATTACATTACTTGATACGATTGCAAGCCTACAATCGAAAATCAGACACCTGCTTTCGTGTGTATGTGTCATTGGTGTTTGGTGACCTATGTTTCGCCTCAAGGTCAAACGTAGACTTTAAGCTTCCATCTGACATTGGAAAAATGTATTTATTTCGATTATCCGCTACTGCGACGAGACTGATTATCATAAATATTTTGTTTGAAGTTAAGTGTGAGAGGCTGCCATTTTGTCCAGCAATTGTTCTATTTTTTTTAGGATAAAGTACTTGCTTACAGGAAAGGAGATATCTAGTGGCTCATTAGACAGGAAAGCTTATATTTACAAGTAACTCGATTTACTTTTGACATGAGATTGTGCATCTTGTGCTCCTTATGTAGCCGCATGATGGCGAAATTGTTTTCGTAGCCGTGCTGAATCCTGAGGTAGAGCTTGTGGGAATAATTCATTCTATTATGCCCTGTACCACTTACACTAAAAAAGTGCATCAGGTGTTTCACATCAAAATCGACAAATTTGAGCACAAGCTGCAGTTATAAGAATACATAAATCTCTTGCAACAACTACATGAATGTGACCATTACATACAAAGACAGAATCCTTCTCTTAATTATAATATGTTGCCTTTTTTTCTAACATTGTAGGCGTCACTTGATACTGTCGTGCCAGGGAAGTCTTCACATATTTCCATTTGATGATCCAAAGTGCTCTTTTTCAATGGAAAGCAGTAAGTACACAATGGATATAACTATTTAAAAATAACTCAAGTCAAAAGTGACAAAAGTCTGTTTACTTAAAATCAGTGTAATTTTTACTTTAGTATAACCAGACAGCGTACAATTGTAAAAGGATATTAAGGCAGTCTGTATCCTACACACATGCATATAATTTTTTGCAATACCTTAAGTACCAGAAACAATACCTGTTTAAAAAATACCCTATTCCTGGCTGTAAAATATATTAAATTAATAAAAACACAAGTTCAACTTTTATTGGAAAAATATTTTTTTTTTCAAATTCTTTGTGCATTTAAATGTATGTATGCACATTTACCTGCCTATGTGCAAATGAAAGCCCTCTAAATATACCCTTAACCCATTGTAAATGGGTAAAAAGGGTAGATTTATAATCATTTTCACCAAGATTGCTTTCCAAATTAAGGTTTTTCTCACATATAAGACGAACGGACGGACATGGCTATATCGACTCGGTTGGTGATTCTGATTAAGAATATAATTTATGCAATCGGAGATATCTCCTTAATATTTAACACCAAAATTAAATTACTCAACTTGATCTAACTCTTAAGAAAACAAAACAAAAACAAATTATTCCTATATTCGGAGCTCCGAAGTAGACAATTCCTCGAAAAGCAATGTCCACTTTTTCAAATCTGAATGCTAACGATTCATATATGAAAAGCAGAAGCGGAAACGATAATTTTATATAATTTACAGTGCTGTTGTGTGACGACGCTGGTTAACAAAAAGCACAAAAGTTAACTGTTAAGAGTTATTGAAAAATTAATAGTTGACAAAAAATATAAGCAGCAGTGAAAAAATTAATTTCTCAATAAGTTGAAACGCTGATAAAAACTCACCTTTGCAAAAAGCAGAAACAGCATATGTAAAGAAAAACTAAAAGAGACAAAGTGCAGTGGGAAGCAGATCGATAACAAAAAGTGCAACTCGATAGCCGAAAGCAACTCATACGTACATCATCGGCACCAGTTTCGTCGATTCGCTTTCGACTATCGAGTTGCACTTTTTTTTATCGATCTGCTTTCCACTGCACTTTGTCAATAGTAATTTTTCTCTACTTATGCTGTTTCTGCTTTTTGTAAAGGTGAATTTTTATCAGCGTTTCAACTTATTGAGAAATTAATTTGTTCACTGTACAAGTCATTAAATAAAACAAGAATACGTGTTGCATATGAAGAAATTTTCTGCATATCTGTAAATCATACTGTGATTTAAGTCTATGTGAGCACCAATGTGTGAGTGAAATGGCAAACAAACAACACAGTGGTGACAAGAAAAATATGTCGGGTACAGAAAGTTCTCATCAATTGTTCAATTGTGGCTCCACTGATCATATGCGGAAGGATTGTACAGCATAAACAAAATGTTTTAAGTGCGAAGGCGTGGGACACATATTCAAGAATTGTCCACAAACAATGCAAAGCGTTTAAGTGTTGAAAGGGTGCTGAAACAAATGAGCTAAGTATTTATAGCGAACAGCAGAGCAGCCGGCAGAAGTGGCAGCAGCAGCAGCCAGTAGCAAAACTGAAAGCAAAAGTAGCTGCAGAGGGAGCAGCAGCCGAAGCAGCAACTGCAGCAGCAGCGAACTCGGAACTGTAGAACGAGAGAGTAGAGTGCTAGAAGCGCGGCGTAAGAAGCTGTAAAAGTAACGAGTGTCATAAGTTTTACAGTTCTCGGTGCGTCGTGGAAATAAGTCATTATTTGCTTGGGTCCGTGCGTTAACAAGCCCGTGCTTGGTATCGTTGGGCCACTTGAATGTGCTGCTCGTTAGTACTTCAACGTCCAAATAACAAATAAAAATAATTATAAAGTCGTACTTTGCTTTGCAAATCTAATACCCTTTATTCAATATAATATAGTTATAAGTATATTATTAATAATGAACAGGACTTAATCAGTCCTCCAAATATATATATATATTTATTTAAAAAAAAATTGTTTTGTCCTACTTACCTCCTCTTCTATGCTTACTTCAAGTTTCCTATGAGGAAGCCCAAATAAAATATGTTTGGAAAAATGATGAGGATACATTACGCAAGAGTCCATCTTTGACCACGCTAAATGCATATTTGATAAAAAATCAAACCACGGCCTGTGATCAAAACAGTTGGCGAGGTAAGTTCTCAATTATTCAATACGCAAACTCATTGATCTGTTGCGTGTATATTGTATAAGTATTTGATTTTATATGTTTCTGTTTAGGCGTGTATTTCTTAAAAGTAATTTCTTAGCTATAAGGGCTATCAACCAAATTTGCAGCTACAAATTTAGTTTTTTAGAATCTTAAAAATGAAGACTACCATTTTTTATTTTGTTTAAGAATGTTTTAGTTTGTAGTATGGAGCGTAGTAATTTGCTTAATTAATTAAAAAAATATATATATTTACATATTACCAACAAATACATTTCTGCATATCTAATGGTCTAATTTTTGTCTACCCCTAACCAAAATAAACAATAAATGTTACGACAACAACTACTTGGCCAACTCCTACTTTCGACAAAAACCAACAATAAAATTCCATAAACAAAATCGAATCCATAGGGAACTACAGCTGTCTTAGGGTCGATTTAATCTTTACAAGAGATCGTGCATTCTATTTCACCACCGTTTTTATACCTGGCATTATATTGGTGACGTCATCCTTTATAACATTCTGGCTAGAATGGAATGCCGTGCCTGCTAGATCAATGATAGGTAACAAAAACTAAATCAAAATACCACCAATATAAAAAATAAAATACTTAATAAATAAAACTACCATTAACCAAAAATCCATTACTTTATCAAATTTATCCTCGCTCTTTTCACTACAAACTAATAAATTAATTTTTATAAACGCCATTGAGATTTGATTTCATTCGCCTTTGTAGCAATTGGCTTCCAAATATTTTGTATTGCCCTTTTCATGCGTCACTTATAGTCCTTTTTCATTTCAATTGAGTAATAACTTATATTTTACAATTTCTACCATATCAAGTAGTCTGTATTTGATGACATATTTTTACATAAAAAAAAAGCGAAAGGCGAATTCTATTTACAGACTTTAATTTAAATGCGCTAACAGTAACTAACAAATATATGCGATACAACCCCTTGTGGGCGTGGTCTCAGTTTTCGATATTGTATGCCAAATCTCCTTAGCAACCAGTCTCTGAACAAGTCAAATATCTTATTAATTTCTTTCACCTTCCTGAATTTCAGCATAGATAATAGAAAATGATAATTTGCTAGCCTAGGGTAGGCTAGATTACATTTAATATCCTGTACAAATATGTGTTTCTGTCTCCGTCTGTGTTTTTGTCTAAGAATTCAGCTGCGTCAACTATTGTTCGCAGTTGCGTATTAAGATTTTTATTAATAGCCCCAAATTGAACGATTTTGGCATTGTACTTTAAGGTAATTACAGTTGCCTACAGGTCGAGTTGACATTTACCCGTGATCGTGCATATTATTTTACAACCGTTTTCATACCTGGCATTATATTGGTCACCTCGTCATTTATCACATTTTGGCTGGAGTGGAATGCAGTGCCAGCCCGTGTTATGATCGGTACGTAAATCAAATTCCAACAAGTAAGAACGTTTTTAGTCGGATGTAACCGACTTTATAATACTCTGATCCCCGTGCAATTAAAGCTAAAACAATGTAGACTGCTTTTTCGTGAAGCAACTCCTAAATCTGTGAATCTACGACTTGAATACAACGTCCATTGCATTAAGTATGACGCGAGCTGACATCAGAATTCACTCCGATTACCAGTTTGCACTCAAAGCTGACATTTTTCAGTTTGCGGTTTTCATTGTCTCCATCAAAAGGCTCGTTAATTTTTAATAAAACTGTCCTCTGTTTTCCATTCATTCCTTCCAAAGCTGATACATTTCGAGGTTTTTTTATACTTTCCGAGACTATAATATAATATAGTCCATGTTGTTTCAAGTACATCAACATATCATCAAAAAATAAGCTAGAACTGATGGAAAATGAAATCACTTTAGGTACAGCGGCTAGTGCGTTCTTATATTTAAGTATTATTTTTCTAGATTAATGACCATCCGCACGTTAATTAGAGCCTGGCTTCATCCTTGACGGGATCGGAGTACAAACTACAAACTATAAACTACACATACATCTTAGAGCGTAATCCAAATTACAACAAAACCTCATTTAAAATCAACAAAATTGTGTCACATGGTGACCTTTTAGAATCCGTGCTTCAAGTAAGTTCCTGGCCAGTCTGATAGCCGTTTTCACAGATTCTTGGCAAATTTACCATAAGATACAGGTTTAGTTGGCATTGGTTGCCCAAACAATCCAAATGGAATTGTACATGCAACAGAGGCAGCACCAAACAATAAAAAGAAAACGGCTGCTTTTAAAGATCATTAAAAACAATTTGATCATAGTGGGCAGCTGATAAAAATCATCTTTTCGCGGAGAAATGTGTTTTGCCTCGACCTTGTGTAAATGTTTTTCTTTTCTTGCTAGTTGCCTAGAACAGAGAAAACAAAAATTAACCATTAGTTTAGTCAAAACTCTAGAATTTCTATATAGAACACTTTATTTTGCAACAGTGTTCCGTCATCATATTCTTTCTTATTAATATTCGATTTTGATTTACTTTAATAGTTTGTTGTCTTCTTCAATATGACATTTTAAACTATTTAACTTATGGTGAAATGGAAGTTCCTCAAATTTTTGCACAACTTTTTCTAAAAATTCACAAGACTAATTGTTGTCTAACACTGCATGCTACATTCCTCTAGTTTCCTAAACTTCACTTTTGATCCTTTAAAGTAACGTACAAGTTTTTGTTTACAATTATTTCTAAAATGAATTTTACGAAATCAACAAAATACAAGCGAGAATTTAGCAGTCTGGCGTTATCGACTGCTAAATTCTCTGATATCAATAAGTCATGCCATCTGATAACAGGTGCCACAGAACTGGGTGGGGTAGCCAAGAAATACCGATCTTTGAAGGAGGTTCCCAGTAATCTGTCTTTGACGGAGGTTCCCAGTAATCTATCACACAAGTTTACCTTTAGCATTGCGGTAGATATAGGCTTTTGTGAATTTTTCCTAGAACTACTTTCTAAGAAATCAAATTGTGTAAGAGATAAGCCATTGAGGAATTTACGGGCGAAGGTGGACGCGGCCTTTGTACTTCCTCTTCTGCTGATGGTTTGACAATCAATATGATACAACTTTTCGGGTCATAAACTGAATGTTTCTGATCCGATTCGACATTTGTAGAGTGAGTCAATGATAGGTTACGGTATATTATAGAAGTGATTATTTTAATTTGGTAGTTATCTATAATATCTTATAGTCTCTAAGTTCATGCAGACGAACAGATGGATGGCTAGATCGGCCTAGTTGCTGATCCTGATCAAGAATATGTATACCTTTTATTTATTTGTTAATTTTTCTAAAATAAATAAATATTTAAGCAGTTTCTTGTATGTTAGTTCCTTTTTTCTTATTTTCTTGAATTCCATTTTGTGTTCAGTGGTCAGTTGGTTGTGCAACTTCAATTGTGTTTTTGTCATTTTAGCACTCTTTTCGCTTTAATTTAATCCTTGGGCTACAATTGTTGTACCACAAGCCCTTGAAATAATTTCATAAAGATTTAGTATCACAAATCATTTTTTTGCGGTCAATTTATTTGCAACATAAACTATATTTAATGTTAACATAAGTGCCTTAATTATGTGCAATAAATTTGTTATTTTCGGAAAAAGTAAACTTTTGCACAGAAAAACTATTACGATTAAATATATTAGTTAATAATATAAACATATTAGAAATTTAGTTTTGATACTGCAAGCTAAAGCACCGAAAATGGAAAAAAGGCTATCCAGTAAAAGTTTTCTTTTTGTCACATACGATCATTTTGCGCAAAGGTGTCGATATATTCTTCTATGCCACTGGGATATTCGAAATTTCTAGATGATTTTGTTTTTTGAGTAAGCCATCACTCTATAGATGTTAAAATGTGTATCAACGGTACACAAAATTCTTCAGGATCAGTATCTTCTTCGCAAAGATCAAAACAAATAACATTTAAATATCATTCATCAAATAGATGAGCATTTGTACGGATTTTCTGTGATTTGCATTGGTTATAGTGCCCATCTTCAAGATTATGATAATAATATATAATAATGGCAAAATCATTATTAATAAAAATAATAATAATAGGAGAAAAAATATCACTCGCTCTATGTTGCTGAAGGGTAATACATATATCCGACTCAATTGTCTCTGTATTCCACACTGTATTTAATACTCAGTACTTAAATGCCCGTATTTTAAATTCTGAATTCTTATTAAATATGGTTTAAATAAAAATAGTAATAACTTTTGAGCTTGTTCATTTGATCATTGGATTTATTGTGGCTCTAACTGATAGATGGCTATAGCTCTTGGTCAAGTCCTATAATGTGCAGAAAGCAACGATTGCCCCTGGTCTCAGAACTCTGGTTTCCCTATCCTGACTGCAACGTTCTCTCTTGTTTATACTCTGATTCTGAAGGTACAAGGTATCTGCAATGCCCATCCCCCATCATGCTGTCTGTCCGTCTATATGAACGCAACTTTTTTCGACACCCTTAAAGTTACCGCCCTGAAATGTGAAACATATAGTTGTCTGCGCTTGCATCAGAAAGTGTTGAAATTAGGGTGCTACTTTAATCGCACATTTTTACCAAATTTGGCTGGTGGTTGCTGATGTTCTTCAAAGATCAACATATACATCTTAAATTTAAAATCTCAAATGCCCAAATTTTTATATAAAGGTTGTAGTCTTCTCTATTATTTTTTCGTACTCTTCTTCGTATCTAAGAATTTATGGAAGTTAATTATTTTTTATAAATTTGTGCATCGTACCGAAGATGTAAGCAAGCCTCTTGAGTTTGGTCAGTTGTCTCTCAACTTGCTTCAGTTCAATAGGTCGAACCATACATTCTACATACATTCACATTCAAATTGATAATTCCACTTTAGATTCTGATCCAAAGTCGCCTCTAGATTTAATCGATAACGTTGCCGCTGGCGATAACGATACAAATCAATTTCCGATATCAACAAGAAACTTTATTGCTCTAAAGCAGTTTTTAAGATATTTACATACCTTGACATAATATCAATGATCTTTGAAAACAATTATCAATATCGTTTGAGAATCACTTATGAAAGTACCCGCATGTTGACTTTAACATTTTATGATAGGTAACGGTTATATCTTAGTCAAGACTACTCATATAGAGTTTGTTACTTTCCTAGTATTGTAGAGTCTCTAAGCTAATTAGGAAAAAATTTGATAAACTTTGGAGTGAGGCATTGGGACTGACATTGTATAGCTTAGTTTATGTCCATTATTTATAGTTTCTTAAGGTACTTTGGAGAAAATACCAACTGATAATTTCAATGATTCCTAAAATCACTTGTTTTGTAAAAAAAGAAACTGTCTATAAATGTTTTGCAAAATATACAGCACTTGTTGAAAATCGCGGAACAGTATAGTAATACAGGAAACTTTAATTTTCCTGGAATTGTCACCAACCTGTAGCGGTACGTTTTAATTTTTTTATTTAAAAATTTAGAAAATTTCTAGTCCATAAATTTAAAATAGTTTAACCTGTTTGGCTGTTTGCCACTGGTGAATGGCTATCAATGTAGGATCGAAACCAAAAATGTATTTCGCTAACTATGATAACACAAAAAAAAACTTTTGCACATGTTTAATATAAAATTAGCTTTTTAATGTATTTTATTACGAGTGCATTCAAAATGTCTCCCCATATAGTGTAGTAGCTAATTAATTTAGTTTTCGCACACATTGCACAACTAAATAGTTCCCTCGCCCGAGCCCTCATTAAATATTGACTCGAATACTCAAATTAAGCCCGTGTGTATATACATTTCCACATCAAACCCAATTATACGTAAGTTGTAACTATCATGCAAAATTCACATTCCCTGAACTGCAGCTAAAGATACGCTGTCGTGTCCCCCGAAAGTCTTCATCGCGATTGTATTTTGATGTCAATGTTTTTATGACTAATGCAAATCTTATTTGTTTTTCTTAAATCCAACCATGCTATGCTCAACTACAACTACTTGCAACAATTAGGCGTGACAACAATGTTGAATTTCTTCACTACCTCCAACGGTTTTCGCAGCACCCTGCCAGTCGTCTCCAATCTGACGGCGATGAACGTGTGGGACGGCGTCTGCATGTGCTTCATTTACGCCTCTTTGCTGGAGTTCGTTTGTGTCAATTATGTTGGCCGCAAGCGTCCGCTGCACAATGTCGTTTATCGCCCAGGTGAAAATCCCGTAACACAGGTAAATTAATTTACAAAAAAAAGAAAAGTGCAAACTCAAAAGTAGCAAAACTAAGGCGCAATAGGCCACTCGGAATTTACAAATGTGGCTGATTTATTTTATTATATATTTCACAAAGAAAATATTTAAATTTTACATTGCCGTTACATCGATAGAAACCATACAAAACCCTGACACACACACTCAAATCAAACTATCCAACAAACAGCAACAAAATGTTTCATTGTTAATTTGTGTATTACACGCAGATCCCCAATTAATTCAAAACTGAAACTACATTAAATAAACACCTAAGCTAATGTCATAGAAAAAAACTCCAGAAACTCCAGTCATTGTATTGTGATTCGTGCTTTTCATATTCTAACTATTTAAATCTCCTCTTTTCCTTTATTCAAATAATATTTCTCTTGATATCTCTGTATCGCAGTCTTACGTCAAATTTAGTGCTAAGTCTTACATCAACATACTAATTATAAATACCTTATCAAATTATTGCAATAATACTCACAATGTATTGATGTTTCTAAAATCTAAGTGATCCTTATATATTTAATTCAACTTATTTGTCCATCTTAAAACGAATGCCCCAATTAAAAAAAAACAAATATTTTATATGACAACGTAAATATTTATGAAAAGATATAATATTATACACATACACAGAATATTAATATATAATATATGTAAATATATATATACATATTGTATGTTTGTATATGTGATAAATATATATATATAAATATATATATATATGTATATATACACATATATATTCACATTCGTATATAAATTATTGACAACTAATTGAAAACAAAGGAAATAGCTGCGATATTATTTTATTTTTAGATTAAAGTTTCTATTTACACTCGGAAAAAAATACCTCAAAATGAAAATCGCCCTGATAACTAGAAATATTGTTTTTATAAATAATTTCTATACACGAAAAACAAATTCTTAAAATGAGAAAATATTTCTAATAAGTAGAAATGTAAAAAGCGATTTTTAGAAACAATCTTTTCCGAAATTCAAATAGTAATGAAATTTTCCGAATAGCTCGGATGGAAACTGTTTCTTATAACTGCCAAAACTGTTTGTGTATAAGAAATATATATATAGTAACGCCAAGGGAAAGTCACCTTATAAAGTATATAGAAAGTATATTTAATTCCAGGGCATATTTTTCCACAATTTCCTGGTTGATTTTATTGATATATTCAGAACTATAATTAATTAAGGACTACATAAAATTGGCTCCAAATTTTTTTCCCCAGTTTTTATTAAAAATGAGACATTAAAAAACTTAAAACAAAATCGGGGCTCAACCTTTTGAAACGATCGTCAGTTATCTAAATTTCAAATTTAGAAACTAAATCTCTTAAGCTCCTGAATACAGATTTCAACTTGACTTTCTACATTCTTCCATCTTCCAAATTTTACTGAAGCTCTAAACTTATGAGAGATATAGGTTTTCGAGATTTTTGTGGGTTGAAGGGGACTCTAATATTACTAATATTTCGACATCCAAAGTATGGTTGCTTTGAATCTAAAATGATGTGTGAAATAGGATTTTACCATTTTCACTGTAATCTTTAAGAATGGTTACCACGAAGCCACTTTCAACTGTGGCTTATATCACACCTACACTGTTAGATATTTACATAAACTTTCGCCATCCGTTGAGAAGAGGTGACTATATATAAATTTATAATTAAAGAAAATTGCACGTAAGAAATGAATAAATAATCGCGGGCATATGCAAAAACACACTCTCTAGCTTCAAGGAAGACGAAGGAACCTTTGGTTTCAGAGAATAATAAGAAATAATGGGCAGAAGAATACATCCTCTTTCGGGCCGGAATCCACTTGCGTATGTTTAAGTATTAAATATATTTTAATACACCGACTTGTTGTTTCTTTGGGACCTATAAAACCCAAGCAACTAATAATTCGTACATCGAGCATTTTTCTGATAGTATCAACTACACTGTCTGTATTCATCCTGCTCTCACTTTGTATCATATTAGTATAAACTTGTATGTATAGTCAACCCCTAGACTTAAATAAATGCCTCAATAAATGCTCGATAGTGGGTCGGGATGTATTGTACTGAAGAACCAAAATGTATTAAATAAAAAGTGTGATAATATAATAAAATATAATATAATATATATAATATTTATATATTAAAAATATCAATAGCAATTTACTTATTTCCGATTAATTGTCAATACTATATGTATGTACTTTTTGTTTTAATTTTGCTGTTGATTGCTTGTTTGCATTTTTAATAATAAACAAAATTAGAAAAAACGAGAAAATATCTCATTCTCAAACTCACCGAATTTACCCGGTTTTAGTTTCATCCCAAGTAATGAATTTTTCTAAAAAAAAATCAAAAACCCTATCAAAATGTTTTTTTTTTTGTAATATTTTAAAGATATACACGTTAATTAATGTGGTATGTATACTTACTCTATATTAAATTTATTAGTAGATATATACTATATTACTTATACATAAATATATATACATATATATATATATATATATACATATATATTTAATTACTTTATTTAACTATACAAAGTATATAAGAACTGAGTGGCATGTTAAGAATTTTCATTAATGTTATGTAATGACATAAAAAACGTACACTTAAATAATTTATGTGCTTTTAGAAAGTAAGATGGACAAAGTTAAGTAAAAATAATACATATCTTAAGACATAATTTTTCCAAATATAACACATTTTTTAAGAAGTGGATGTGTGTGCCCAATTTGTATTTTAAATTTTGTGTCTTTAGTTCGAAAATTGCGGGAAATATAGGCTTTTCCAATAGAAAACCATAGAAAAACCATTTTATTTCTAATCTTCTGAGAAAATTCTTAGTAATCTACATTCCAAGTGTAGTACCTTAGTAAGTCTCAAATTACCGGTGATATATGATATATGTATCTATTTTTTGGAGCAGGGTAAGTACAGCAAAAAATTTGTTTTCCGCTTTTTTAAGACCTTTCACATTTGGTGGCTCCAGATTTTGAAATCAGGTATCTCAAAAATTGAGAAAGATGTGTATAAGTCCGATTGGCGATGTTAGCTCATAAACTCTGGAATATATAACCATTACTAATGGCTCAGAGGTCTTTGATCTTTGAAGGATATCTTAGACCATCTGTATCGGAGGAAATTACTTGCAATCAATAATTACAACATATTGACCCGAATAAATAGACAATAAATCGAATTTATGAAAAAAATGGATGAAATTAGCTTTTAAATTGTGGGAAATTGATTGTTATTAAGGATTTACACAGATATATGTAAATAGGTTTAATTTGGGTATCCTCACCGTAGTAGGCGGAACTAACTCGGATATATACGAGTATATATACGAGAATAGAGCTATATCTATCAGATGTTGGTTATATTCTGCAAAATGTATGCAGAAATACCACGAAAATCAAAAATATCTATATGTAAGATACATGATTCGAGTCTGTTTTATGTACTGTCTGGTAGGGTTAGCATAGAAATTAGCTATATTACAGATTTTGTTAATTTGGTAGTGTTTATAATTTTGTCGTAAATTTACAGTAATCTCAGTAAGCAAGCCCTGATCTGGGCTATAGTAACATAGGGTTAAATGTATAAATACAAATAAATTTATAGTGCTTGTCCCATTCTGCGGTATAGAAAATAGTTTCTTAATCATTTTCTGTGCTTATTGTCCGATCATTATATAATTTACTAGGCATATATATAAATATTTATATTTAGACAAATGTTCTGAAGAATGTGTGTTTTAAGTGTCTAACCAAGAATTTGAGCACAAGATTTGAAGACCGCCTACCACTTAGCCATATGCCAAGTTCTTAAATATAATTTTCATTTTATTTAACATTAACAAAACAATGCAAAATACTAATTTACTTATTCATATATTTAAATATTATACATAAAATTTAAAATATAATAACGTAGTTAAATGTGTCTTGCTTTATACTCGATAAGCCAAAGAAAAATCGAACATTGTTCCCAATTTCTGTGATATTTTATTTATATTTGAGACAAAGCCTAAAAGATAAACAATATAAATAATTAACTTAATTATAATTAAGCCATGCAAATTGAAAGCAGGATCGATTCAATCAAAACTAAATTCAACAACAGCAATAAACAAACTTAAAGTGTGTTTTGAGTATGTATATTATTTTATGTACATTTTTGCAGCGTCTTCCAGCGGTACTAAGCAGGATCGGAGTAATTCTTGCAAGTCCTTTGGTAAGCTATTAACTACAAATCATGCACCTTCCCTTCAATTTTTGAACAGTCAATGAACACTAGTAACAACATATCATAAACATGATTGAACACAAATCCTTAAATAGTCCTGCCTTTCAAAGCTCACAAAGAATCAACTTAAGTAAACCAAAAACCAACATATGGCATGTGAATTCGCTTTTAAATTTATATGCATTAAAAATTGTAATCTTTCGGTTTATCTTTTTATTTATTATTTGGGCTATTTACATAGATTACTTCATTTTATTTGCCTTTCAATCAATAAACTTATATTTATAACAGTTATTCAAATTACATTATGTAGATGCACGCTTCATGCATTTATTCTTTTATTTTAGTTAAATATTATTTTCGAAGTCCTCGATTATTTCCATCGTACTCCTAGTTTAACCATATTTAATCGTTCCAAATACTCTTTTTAGGAGACACAAAACATACCAAACAAATAGCTTCAACAAAATTGTGCATAAATACAAAATTATATGTAAACCATATGTAAATTAATTTAATATTACATCAATCACAATATTTACTACAAAATTGAGTTTAAAAAAAAAATGAAGAAACAAAAAAATGAAAAAAGAAAACACACTTTAAGATCACTTACAATTGGGAAAAATGTTACGAGCAAAACTCGAACAAAACCGAAAATAAGAATATATTTATAATATGTTAGTTCTGTAAAAATCTGAAATTATTAATAAATAAGATGTATGATAAGTTTATTATTTCTGTGCACTGTCGTGTCAATACATTGCCTTTGTTTTATGTTTGTTCTGTTAGTGGCAACTGATACGCCTTGTGACACATTTCTGTACTACACAAATTATACAGAACATTTTTGATTTACGATTGTATATTTGCCGCTTGCTTTAAAATCTTCTTTGAAATACTAATACTCATGTACGTACTTATATGCATATCTGTGAATATATATTGTGTAGACTCACTTTGTAGTTCGGTTTATTGCGTTTCAGCCTTGTCTACATTTTTTTATAAACATATATGTGTTGTAATCGACCCAAGCGCATTAGCTGACAGTGATATCAAAAATTCTCAGCCGTGCATATGCCACAATTTCACTTTAATCCCAATTCGACATGTAGCATAACTCTTTTACCAATTATTATAATTATAAAAAAAATATACTTACTGCTATGTTTTTTGGGAAACATATTTTGTGCAAAATATCAATAAATGAGCAAGGCAGAAAGCAACACGATTTGGTATTCGTTGAAAATAATAAAAATAAAATTTTACTTGAAGCTTAACAGTAGATCAACACATTATCACAAAGAATACACTATTGTCTGCTTACCAATAAGTGTATTGCAAATACATATATAATAATGATCATTAATTTTAAGAGAATATTTAAATATGCTTCATTTAGCGCTTCCGCCAAGCGTTCATCGGATAAGCCAAATAAAATGATACGATTTGACAGACAAGTTAGTACAAATTATGAATAATTGTTTTTTCCGATTAGTCAAAAATTAATTGGGCATTATAGAAACTCTCTTTTCTGCCAAGAAACAAAATCCCAGGAATAAGGAAAATTTAGTATTCAAAGGTTTTTGGAAGAAAATGTGTGTACAATTTCTACGTCGAACGAAAACAGGAATCTATAATCTATCCACGCAGAAACAAAAAAAAAAACGGCTAATTTAAATAAACCAAAAGCTGTAAGAGTTCTCCATTTGGCAAACTATTAAAAGTGTTTAGGCATCCAAAAATATTTAAATACAAATAAATAATTAAACTCTCAATTTATAATGTGGATTTTTCTTATTAAGGGAAAGAAGATTGAAAAAATTTGACAGACTAATATAAAAAGGAAACACACTCTTAAAAATGACAATAAATGTTTGGTTCAAAGGTTGCCAGACTCTGAATAAATTGTTACCAGGATTATTTATATATTTACAAAAAGTACGAAGCATAATATTTTATTAACGAGTACTAAACTAGACCTTCGACCATTGTTTTTCAAATGGCAACATAAATTTCTATCAATGGTTTCTCCTTAACAAGTCCGATGTCGTCATTTGGCAAATGTTTGTTATCATTTTATTTAAAAAATTATGTTAATATCATATCCCAATCGCAATTTAGAGATTAATTAATTCAAAACAAACAATTCCCAAATATAAAACAGCATGAAGCAATCCTAATGAAACTAACAAAGCTAAGAGTAATATCGAGTAAGCTTCAATGAAATCCTGACTTAAAAGTAAAACTTACTCATCAAACGGAATATCAATATGTATTTCTTTCAAAGAACAACATGCATAAGCCAAAAGTATACCACCCAACCGTCCCATCCACACATCCCATACAGGAAATTATCGATCGAGAATCTCACGATGCTTTGTCGTCCTCCCAAAAAAAAAAAGGCAAGCACAGTCGCCATGACAGGCAACACGCCGTGTGCAGCAGCCTCCGCGCCCACGTCGGACACACGCAAGCTCTCGGAGGAGGAATTCCATGGCGGCGGCATGCGGTGGCAGGAGGCACATGGTGGCATCATTGGTGCAGCTGTGCAAAATTTGCGTGCACGTTCGATTAAACGTAAAAGTGGTCGAGAAGCCATAAGAAGCAGTTCATCGACATCCACATCGCCAAGTGGTAAGCCGCCCACAATGACTACAGAACATATCTATGAAGAGCCAGCGCTGGGTGAAATTGCGATGACGAATGTAACAGTCACAAGAGTTAAGTTGAAAGACGAGCAGGAGGAAGAAAGCTCCAACCTACTACGTCGCTCTGTTGCCACAAGCACGCCAGCACTAGTAGTGCACATCGAGAGCGATACAAATGACCGAGAAAAGGGAGATGAGATGGAAAAGTATCTGGGGAAGCTACCTTTGTCATCTATTGAATTGACCGAAGATTATGTACAGTCTGTATTGCCGTTAAAACCACCACGCAGGAAATGTTCGCGGTCCAATTCCCCAAGCAATGCCTACTCAGCAGATGGGAAATCAATAATGACAACCAAGTCAACGACAGCAGCTGCTGAAGCTGCGGTGAAAACTGTGAGTAGTTGCGAGTCGACAATCCAAAGTGTGTTAATCAATTTCCCTTCGATGTTGTTATTTTTGACCCTGCACAACCGTTAACTAACCATACCAATGAAAAAATGGAGAGGGACTTAAACAAGTGTGCTCGGGAGCACTGGCTCCCCAAGGGATCTTCCGCTGTTCCCCTCTACTCAGTAGATAAACAACCAATTTTTGAGAAATTGTGTGTGTACACAAATATAAAATCCGAAAATAGTGTTGGTTAAGACTGAACGCCAAAAGGATCCATGTACTATGTGTTATCTTTGTAAATGATAATTTGTGAAATACGTGGCAAGGTGATCTCAGAACTAAGCTTCAAATTTTGAAGATAAGTTCTCGAATACCACTCGCAAATCACTTGATCGAAAACCATCTATCAAAATCTATCAAAATTAAGTTATTTCATTGTGTTGATCTGGAGGATATGCGTGTATATAGAAGTGATTAAATTGGTGTTAGATCGAGTTCGTCTGAAGTCGTGAATATTCATATTCAGCTTTGGATCTGTAAATCGCCTGTATAAAAAACATTTTCTCTTGTTTTCCTAATATTAAAGAAAGTCGATTAACAACTTTAATAAAAGCAATTTTTCTAAGCTTTCTACATGTATCTTTTTTTGATAGGAATAAGACTTGATCCGCTGCAAAATATTTGCTTACAATGCGTGTTCACGTATTTTCCAACGTCCTTCCTTTATTGTTCTGAAGTATATTAAAGATGCATTGTTATACAGATTCTTCTTCCCGGTGTATTGGCAAGAGATGAGGTTGTGCGGGAATACTGTCCTTAATCCTTTGGAATCGTTCGAAGTTAGCAGCTTTTGCAACAGATTCTGTAATGTACAATTACTTGATTACCTGATTCACTCAGAAGGTATGTATGGTAGTGCATATACCTGTTAGGTGTTCAGTTTTCCCTGTAGCTTCACAGCATACTAAATCTTGGTATAGTAGAATGGTTTAAAAAATTGCGGAATACATCCAGTATGACGTCAAGGGAAAAAATCGATTGCAAGCCAAAACTACACCCAGATATTTTGCATCGACGCTTAAGGTTAACAAGGGCAGTCTATCCGTTTGAGGGCTACACAAAAGTGGAGATTTGTTCTTATTTACATTAAGCCCACCTAAATCATCAGACTATAATGCTTAAGTCATCCACGAAGTGCATTAGCCTATTGTCCCATCTTCAAAACAGTTTTGCTCGATTTAAAGATATCTATACTTTGTCTAATATATTTTGAGCTCCACCTTAGGAGATTGCAATTTTTGGTATTTCTATTTAAGATAGGTTTTCTCAATCAGATCATACAATATTTAAATCCATCTTGTTTCCTTCTTTACGCTTTAAAGGGGGCAGGGCTTGATTCTCAGATTCTGATTTGGGTATTTAGCGGCTGGAGAATAAGTGAATTCTAGCCGATTCTCTATAGAGGTTACATTTTAAATTTGAATCTCATAGTTTCAATAGCGAAAACTCCGTTAAAAAATTTCGTTAAGTTATGTAAGTGTAAGTATATAAGAAAGTATTGTGAAATTTGAGACAAAATGAAACATCTCCGACCACCTAAAGTATGTGTATATGTGTGTATTCTTGCACAGGCCGACAAGCTGAGTTATTTATTTAGTTAGTTATTTTGTGTGCAAGTGCATTGAAGGAAACATCACGTCTCCATAAGCCATATCTGCATTAAATGCCGAGTCAATATAGCCATTTCGGCCCGGCTGTTGATATGCAAAATAGGTTTTGTCATTATAATCCTTGTATTTTTTAACATTTGTAAATAAATACTATAGCTCCCATCAGAGCAGTAAAGTGGATATATAAGCACGTATGTCAATGAAATTTATGTATAACGCGAAGAGGAAGGCAAATGCAATCCCAAGCTGATGTCCTTACTAGAACCTTACAAAAATATGCGAAATAAACAAAAATTAAACAATCTCATTCAAACTAACAATGAGATGCACACAAAACTATCAATATTCGCACTGTCTACCAAAACTCGTTGGCAATTATACGGAAATGTGAGCGACAGACTTTGATCTTGTCAAAACCCACTTTTTCTCGTTCAGTCCATAAACTATAAGAGGCATTCGACAGAGCTTTTCAAGTGATTTAAGCTTAAGTTCTACTAAGATTAGCTGGATTGTAAATAAATTATCTAAACAATACCTACACCATAATTCGTTAGTTTGCACTCAGTTTTATATTGTTGGCAATAAAACAAGATTTTAAAGGAGAATAAACACCGATACAAATTACTGTAAATGAATTCTATGTGGTTGAAATTTTCAAAATTTATTGTGTTACATAGATGCATATTTGTTATATACATATATATACATATACATAAATATTGTTATATTTAAGCAAGTAAGAACGTTTCAGCCGCACGTATCATACAGCTTTATACTATCATACCAATGGAAAACATCCTTCACGTAAGGGTGCGATGAGAGCGCTACCAGTTATCGAGTAACAAAGGTTGGCACTCAATACCTTTCAAATTTAGTAACTCTAGCTATTAATACGTGGAAGATATAGGAAGAAGCGGAGAATCACGCGATCATCCGGACAGAACGACGTTGGATATTATACATATCCAACTTACTCTTATACCTTTTAGACATTGTTTTTATTTGTAAAATATTTATCAAATTTTCTATCGCAATACTGCAATAACAGATTTATGTTAATCTTAAAATTGTCCTGTGACTCGCTTATATTGATGAAGTTAAGAACATCTCGCACAATACCAAATTTATATTTATACATTTATCACAGAAAAACTACATATTCACTGGATTTAGTTTTAGTTTTAGTTTTATTATTTAACGAAACGCAATTGATATGCTACTACCCTCTTCACAAAAGCACGATCCAGCTTAGTTTTTTTTTTTAAATTAGAATTACAAAAAAATATTATTTAACTTAAGTTAAAAGCTTCTAGTTCAATCCTTTGCTTGTTATATAGTATTCGTATTATCCATATCAAATATTTAGCACGATTTGTGTATCGATTGTTGTTGCTTTGAGTAAAACATTACATAGCAAAGTATAAAGGAGCGGAGACGCTGATGTTATCTTCTTGCTTAGTAACATTTGTCGCAATTTGTCTATATATCTAAACTTTTATACCAAATTAAATTGTATTATATTCTAATATTAGTTTGAGTGAATACGCAAAAAAATTTCATTGCCATTACTCATCATGTCAGACATAACAAAAAATATAGTACTCAAATTTTCTGACCAAAGAAACAACAAAAACAAACAAACACAATACAACTAAAAATAAAAATAACTAAATTGTTATTTCAAATAAAACAACTTATTCAGCCGAATTACATGAGTAAATTTTAATACTTTTTCCAATGCCGCCCAAAAAAAAACATGTATACTCGATAAATAACAGCCTGTAAGTATATTGTACAAATATGGGGATACTTTTTAAATATATGGTTTGCATTTCAATGTATACTTAATCTATGTACATACATACTAAGCTTCTCGTAATTGAGTAATCAATATTCTTGTTGTATTGTATGATCAAATACAAATAAGACAGTTGACAAACACATCAACTGTAATATTTGAGCCTTTTCAACTAACAAATATTTTTTGTACTGATCCTCATTTAATGCAATTTTGTTTTTTTTTTTTTTGGCTGTCTATCAGGGCGAAAAGCGACGTGACGCCGGAGCACCGAATGAGATTGTGGCATGTACCACTTGCGGCGGCAGCAACAGCCCATGCACCCACTCGGTCAACAATGGCTGTGCCACGGAGGTGAGACAACAGCCAGAGTATATTCAACACACTAATTAAAGGATAATTGATTAATATTACGATTTTATATTTGCAGACCTGCTTCGTTCAGATGCGCAAGAAAGAGCCTCCGCATCCAATACGCGTTGCCAAGACGATCGATGTCATTGCTAGAATAACATTTCCAACTGCTTATGCTATATTTCTGATATTTTTCTTTGTACACTATAAGGGATTTTCTTAAAATTTAGCTAAGCCGACACTCAAAACATGCACCAAGGTGCACAGCAATGAAAACCAAAAAAATCATAAGCTAACCTTAAGTAATAGAAAAACTACTTAATTTTGTGAGAGACAAGTAAAGACGATGCAGTCGGACCAAACCGACTGCTTAATACTCTGATACCAATGCATTCGAGCGGAGGTGGTCAATGATTAACATTTAATATAATCAATAGTCCACTTTCAAATTCGGTGATTCTAGTTTAAAATTGGAGAAATTATAAATTTTATCGATATTCATTTCGAGATTTTACTAAATTGGCAGCCAGCGGTGGGCGAGACCAATGTATTAACAATTTGTCTGACACAAAATCTAGTCTCGAGCTGCAATAGCATCAAAAATTAATACGGACATATGGACAGCTATACAAACTGCAAGAAGGACACTGCGCAAAACCAATTTACATTCAACTTCGGTATCAGCGTATAAAAAGTTAATGAAAGAAAGTTAAAGTTCGTTGAAATTTCACTTAAGTTTAACAAATGGCAACACAAAGTATCTATTTAAAATCTAATATTAATTACAATTCCAATAAATTGTAAAAAAAAAAAAGAAAAAAGAAAACAAGTGATAAGCAAGGCATATGTCAATATAACAAGAAAGAATATCTTCTTCAATGGGCTTATTTAAGTTGTTAATATTCAATTAATAATTTTTATAAAGTCAAACTTGCTAATTGGAAGTGGTCAACAAATGCTTTAAATAATTAATTGTAATGAAATATTAAGCAAGTTTTAAAATATAGTTAAATACATTCATAATTATATTACATTTTTTAAGAACATTTGCTGAAAGTTTGTTCAAAAACAAACATCTAAGAACCTTGCCTGAGAAACAATGCGACCCATGAGATAAATTCTATAAGCATATTTTATAAATTAGTCAAACAAAAAAAAAATACATGCTATCCGTAATTACATGTTTTAAGGAAAGATGTGTGCACAAAGTTTTTACTATGACGCTTTACTTAACATTAGCACATTTGGAATTATGTTCTATTATGTCTAACATAAGAACTAGATATGTCCGGAGCTCGAGATTTTATTACATTTTATATGTTTGCAACTAATACATATACATATATATACATATATTAGAGTTCACTGTTATGCGTCTTGACTCTACGTCGACGCCTATTTCGACCCATTCAACTTTGTTTTCGCCTCAATTCCTCTTCGTCCTTTGCACAGTCAAATCTACATAGTATTTCACCTCTTCGCAGTGGTTATCCTGTTAAATAATTTAACTTTTTTCCTGCTCTTCTTTCATCTTTTTGTTCCTGTTTCTTTTTATTTTCAAATTACTCTTTTTCTATTCGCGATTCCATAAGATTCTGGTGCGTCAGTGCCTGATTCATTCAGCTGGTGCAGCAGGATGATTTTGAAACGATCGTAGGGTTCGTTCAACTAGGTACATCTGTGCCAATCTTCAGCATTGTTTTTATTTGTAAATTAATATTTTTTACCCAATTGGTTTAATCTTTGGTGCTTTTTCCTGGTTTGACACTGTCCTTCGCACTTGGCTTACAGCTTGTTCTTAAGAACCATCTCACTATCCTTCAACATGTGCTAAAGCAGGTCCTTATTCTCCAACAACACAACTCCACTGTCCAAAAACTTTGGTTGCATATTATTGGGTTTTAAGGAAACCAGCAATTCGCGGGATAATGCGCCTATGACAAATGAAAGTTGGACAATTTCCATTACAGCTGTATTTTTGGTAAATAACGCTGGTTATCTTCATGCAATATATTTGTTAATCGATCGCGCTGTTAATCACAAATTCATTGGATCAGAATTTAGATTTCGAATCTAGCTTAACACTTAATTCGCATACATCCCCGACATTTTCACACATCGACATTTCTGGTGTTCACCAAACCTTTCTAAATTTTCATTATTGAATTTGTCAGTTCAGTTAGATCAGCAACAGAAAGTAGACTTTCCTTACACATATTGAGAAGTATGTTTGAGTTAAGATCATGGCTGATATACTGCAGGCTAATTAGCAGATCTTATGTAAGCTATATTTGAATGAAATTCCTCAGCCTTTTTCGAATCCTTCACATAATTCAAGATGGAGGCACTATCTTCCACTTGTATCGAATCGAAATGTATGAAGAAGATTCACATAACCCTCGTTATTGTATTTAGCATATATTTTATACTCGTAATTCCTTCACTCGTGACATCTGTAAATTTATTTAGTAAGAATACAGCCGTTGCTTAGGTCTTACCTCGTCGTTTTTGCTATCGTTGTTGCTAAATCGAAAACTAGCTCAGCCCATAGCTCGAGATATTATTACATATTATTATGTGTTGAACAAATATAAGTTCGTGTTTAGTGTTCCGCGTCTTGGCGGAGTTGTATTATTTAAGCACATATAGCATGTGTGTATTTGCCTATCTCGATCGCACAGATATGTGTATATATATTTACACATTTGGACACATATATATAGTTGACATTTAATTTTGTTTATTTACTTGATTCAAATGCCTCCATGTCAAAATATTGATACAAAATGTCGCTCAAAGCTGTTTATAACCAAATACTTAGAATGTTGTAATCTTTAGTTTTTAATTGGCTTTATAATTTAAATAAATATTATGTTATTTTCAATGCAGTTGCTGTGGCAATTTATTTGATACTCTGTACTCCCATAAACTTATTTAAAAGGAAAGGCATTTCCGTCCCCAAAAGGTTGATTTCCTTATGTCCGTTTTATTTTCTGTATGAAACCGTCGTTTTCAGAGAAAAGACAAATTGACCTCACTAAAAATTAGGCATTCTCCTATAACAACATCAGGTACATCAGAGTTTTTTTTTCAGATTTCCAATTTTAGAAAAAAAAAAATACACATAAGTTATTTTTTACCCATAGGGTTGATCAGCAGCAAAAGTCATCCATTCTCTGGCTGTTCGTCTGTATGAACAAGGGCTAGGAACTTCAAATTTGGATTATAAGTGTTCGCATATGGGCATTTCCATGGTCTCAGACATTAATATTCCACCTTTAAAGCACAGTCAAGCAAAGAACAAAAACGGATGGAAATGCCCACATATCACACGCAGTTTTATTTAGTCAAGTTACCGATAACTCCCAAGTTTTGCAAATATCGATACCAGTAGCAATAATAGTCACAATTTAAAGATATAGCTATCTTAAGCAAAAGGAATATTCGTTGGCATAGCACTGATGAAGATCGGTTAAGAAATTCAGAAAGAAATCGTATATTCATATTTATCAAATTACACAGCAGCAGGCACAAGCATTATATAAATGTGCACATAAGTAAATACAAGCAATAACTGTAAGCGTATTATTCAAAGTGTTTTTTTTTAATATTTAAGATAGACTTGGTGCGTGGACGAAAACTAAAGATAACAGAGCCTGAACGGTGCATGCATTTTCGATGTATACTGGGAGACATTAAAGTATGTCTATTTGATACATTACGGTTGCCAACAGCCAACTCTTTACTTTAATTACTTTTTTCACACAATAGCTAAGCATATACAAAAGCAACAATTGCGCTAGCCGTCCTAAAGCCAAAGCCAGTGTAAATAGGCAGATATTTTATGATTTTGAGGAGTGTATGAAGTAGTGCCGCAGACCATTTTTCAAAGATTTCAGTTTTTTATTTTGTAGATCGTATGATATTTGATGTGTGCATGTAAGTTGATTGAAGCGGGGTACAGGGTACCATATATTTAGGAACTTATATAGTTTACTAAGATCAAAGAAGATATATATATATATTTTAATAAGCTTTTCCCATGTAATATAATATTATCTTAATCAAACAACATTTATTTTAATAGAATTGTTGTAATTTTCCCGAACTTCATGCCCTCTGCCGAAACTAGAACACTTTATGTTAAAAGCACTAGCAGCGGGAATTGGATTAGACAAAATAAATTAAAAGAAAACACATATCAAAGCTTAATGGACTAAAACTTATACACTAAAAAAGTAAACCAATAAAAAAAACCAATATATAAAATCATAATATAAACAATATGAAACAAAACTAGAATTTATGCCAACAAAATTATAAAAAAATAAAATAAAATCGCCCAAGTATTTTAAATACAATTTCTGTCAAACACAAATCAAGTCCTGCAATATTTACACATAGAAGACCAAAACTAGAAAACACTCCGCAAACAAGACACTTATGAATATGGATATTCATATTTTTAAATACGAAATATGAAATAAGCAGTTTTTAAAGCCTTGTGATAAACACAACTACAAAAAAACAAAAAGAAGAAGCCTTTGCGTAAACATTTATTTAACTTAACTTAATAAATTGAGCAGGTTAATGAGGGCCACTGTTACAAATTATTTAAATAATATTTATTATATAACATGAATGCATACAAAAAAGAAATGCTTTTTAGAATTTACATATTTTGCAAAGAAAAACAAAAAAACGTAGGTAAAGCCATAAGCCATTTGGAAAGTCTGTAGGATATACATACATATATTGCATTTTGCTTGGAGCAGAATTGAGTTAATATACCTTTTCTATAAGCCCATCTTCTCAAACCACTTTAAGCACTTCAAGCCGATTACAATTGCAGTTGTACCACCTTTAGTGCATTTATTCTCATTTGTACACAGAGCAGCACTGAGAACTAAGTAACTGAGACACATTTAAATATTTGTAACCATTAAACAACAGCTTGCAAATTACAGTTTGCACCTAATTAAACACACATATGTAAATTATTTTATTTAATTAATTGAGAATTGATTTAATCGATGAAAGTACCAGATGAAATGTGCCATACATTTGCTGTCAGAAGACAATTGACCTTCATTAAATTCGCTATAAACAAACTATTGAAGCGACAACGACTTCATAGAAAAATTCACTTATCGACTACCTAGTTATCTGTCAATACATATTTTAATAAAAAAAAAAAATATGAAGGAATTCAACCATCTATCTCCACAGAAGACTTTTTTGGCGAAATTGTGAACTCAGTTTCATGTTTCTGGTTGAGCAAAATCAAAGGATGTTAAATTTCAAAAGGGTCTATTGCTGAAAAACCTATTTGGATTTATATGTTGTTCCTCTCTTAATTGACTAACCCCTCCAAGTAATGATGGTCAACAGTTTATTCGTTTCTAAAATTAAAAACAACAATTGATGAACTCACACACAAAACGGGATATGAATTGATGTTCATTGATTCCGGGATATGCCATGATTTTTTTATTTGCTAATCCAATTGGCAGGTTCACATTTATTAATCAATGATTATTAAATTGATAATTTTAAACATTATTGAGAATGTTGCACCGCTGATTGTAAGATATGCAACTTATGCAGTTCATTTTGTGAATTTTAAATAGAACATAAATTTTTGTAAAATATTAATTCATGAAATCATGAATCAGTATTAAATGTGATAAAATTCGATATGATTAGCGAAGCCCTATTCAGTTTCCAGGAATTAAATAATAATGATAAACACCTGTGCACCAATCCGTCCGGCAACTTTTTCGACCCACTCTGCCAAACATCAATATGTTCAAAAACCACCAACGCTGTTTGATTACAACTTTTAACACAAAACTACTTTTCACAATTATTTAATTTTAAAGTGCAAGTATTATCACATTAAAAGCTCTTTTAATTTCATATAAGTAATCAGAATAATAAACTAAATGATACGATAGATAAACCAAAGCCATACTGTAAATTAGTTAGTTACTGAAAATATATTTGGACTGTGTGTGTGAGTGGTATTCGATTGAGACAGCCATTTGAATGATATGATCTTAATTTATTTGTAATTCATTTGAAAACTCTATTTTCCTATAACAAAAATAATAATGCGACAAAGTCCTGCTATTGTTAACATTTTCCAACCAAAGCAAAACATGATAAATGTTTCAAAATCAAACCTCTCCAAATATGTATCAGTGATTGCACAGCTTTTTGCTAACAATTACTTATTCAGGTTAACCATTGGAAATTTCCATTCATTTATCTATAATTGTAAAATAAATTAGAAAAAATAAATAAGAAACTTTGTTCATTTGGGGTCAAATCTCAGTCTAAGCGGTGATGTAACCCATGCCCACGATCAAGGCCGATAAAAAAAGGTTTCTTACATAAAAACTCGCCTTTCGACCTATTTTTCCAATGTGAATTATTTGGTGTGCCGATGAAAATACCATTTTGCGAATGCTATAAATACAAATATTTAATAATTTTTCAAACTGCTGAATATAGTATGTTTCGATTATATAGATTGAAAATCATATTATTTACATAATGCAAAAATTCGATCTTCTTTGTGTAGGTGTACGTTGGTAACAAGCAACCTAAGAACTTGGCTGTTTGACAATCGGTGTGATGGCCGTAAATTAAGTAAATAAAATAATAATATTATTTGTTAATTTACAAATTGATATTCGGATAAGAATGATTGAGGCATAAAAATGTACTTACCAATCTTCGGAGGAAGTTCCTAGTAATCTGCCTTACAAATTTGGTAACTCTGGGTCTGAAATTGCGGATTTTATAGTTATTCCCGATTTTTGGTGTCGGGGTGCGCGACCAAGAAATTGTATTACCAATCTTAGGACGAGTTTTCTTGAAAGCAGACTTTGGTAACTACTTTCCGATTTCACGATAAACGCACATCGATCTTATAGTTTTTATCGATTTTATAGATTATGTTTATATTTAAATCGAAGAGTATTGAAATGCCTGCTTTGTTTATTATCTTTATTTTTTGACCAACCAATATTTTTGCGAAATTTAATATTACACAATTTTGGGAACGCTGTAAATTCATTTACGTTTTTCAAACTCCAACAAAAATCGATATCTAAACTATATATACAATTACCAGATGGTTGAAAAGATCCTCAAAAAAAAGAAATAATGCTGGTTATGTGCTAACATTAACATTAACTTGTTGGTTTTAAATTAATTAATTTTGAGTCGATCCTAAAAGTATGCTTAAGCTCTGGTAGTGTGAGAATGCTGTACTCGAGTGAGCTCGCTACGATATACCCTGAACACAGTTCTTAAATATATACTACTTTTATTGCCAAATTTCCCTTTGAAAAGTCTTGCACCCAAATGTGAGCAGGTCTTCAAGTGCAGTCTATTCTGATGGCAGGCACAAGGACTCCAGAGTAAAATAAACCAAGCCAGCGCATATTCTCATTCACAAGCCCGAACTGACCCGAACTGGCAGACTACAAATAGGTGCATATATAAATATATATATATATACATACAACTGTAGGTAACGGGGCTGTGCAGAGTACATACAAAAACATATTGACGCTCGCGTCGATGCCCTCTCTTTCTCACACATGCGCTCGCATATTTAAGCATACAGAAAATTCTTGCGGCTGCTGATAGAAATGAGATCAATAAGAGAATCTACTTTCGACTATAACTTCGGTGTTACTTATCCGATCTGGATGAAATTTTGGCAGTTGATCAATAATATGCATATGCATTATGTATTAAGTAGAAGATTCTGTCTTTCAAATTATAGCATTAATCGCTATCGAAATGTATAGATATTCCAGGAACGGAGGCAGTTATCGATAAAGTAAAGCAAACTTGATCTGCGCCAGGTATACGAGAGTCTAAATTCCAAAATTGAAGTCTCTAGCTCTTATATTCTCTGACATCCCCGTGTTCATACAGAGCGACGGACAGACGGACATGGCTACATCGACTCGGCTGTTGATCCTGATCAAGAATATATATACTTTATGGGATCGGAGTTGCTTCCTTCTGACCCATTTACCCATTTTTTAATGGGTTCAGGGTATAAACATGAAGTGAGTTTGTTTATTTTGTAAGATTTCACATAAATTAAGCACTTTCTAATAATTTAGTTTCCAATAACATTTCTGTCAATCCTTCAAATAATTCAATTATAATTATTTACCAACTCCGCCAATAAGCGTTTTGTAATAAAAATATGTTATCCTCAAAGAACGCCCAACAACAAGCTATGAAGATACTTTGGAGAACGGAAAAGAGTTTCATACAAAGACTACATTTGCGGCCGATTGTTTTTATCGGATACACATGAAATAGTTGCCCGATGTTGAAAATATTTTATCGCTCACTATAAGGAAAAATTTTAAAGTTTTGCTCAAAGTTTCGTAGAGATAGTTGAAAAACCATTTCAACTTGGCTGTAAATAAAACAAAAAAAAATTAAACTAAAATTTAATTAGGAAAATGCATAAAAATCTTTTTTTTAATTTTCTATTGAAATTTCATGTTGTGCGAAATGAGTGTCAATGACTCTTAGAATATAAACCGACGAATAATAGTTAAGATTGGTTTAACGGCATTGGCGCTCTGAAGATCGCCTACTGGGACAGAGTTGACACGATTGACCAACCTACTTGTTGAGAACATTTAGTATTATACTAAACTAATATCTCTAATTCTTTTTTTAAGTTAAAGTTATAAAGAGAAATTTCTTATGGAAAACATAATACAAGAGTGCTTAAGCTTTTCGGAAAGGGTGGCCGACATGATTTTTTTTAAATTGCGATTTTTCCAATTCCAAAAACTTAATGTTACGAAATAGCCATTCAAATCTGTATCCATTCATTCTTAATTCTAGTATATCATCCGCATAAACTATTTTTTATTTAATTTTTAAGGGTTAAAAACCTATGCAAATATATTTCTGATCTATGTCAAACAACTGTTTATCAAACAATTATTTTCTTAGATCGCTTTCAGGAAATAGTTTCTGGGTTGAATATTCAAAAATTAAGCTTTTGTGCTCACATATGTCCCTAAAAGAAATTGCGATGTTTTGTCATTCATTGCATTAATCATGCACCACTAATTTTTTTATAGACGTACGTATTTTCTGCAATAAAAATATAGATTTTTTAAAGACTGACATGGTTATACTGACTTGGTTGAATGGTTGCTTATGCTGACCACGAATAAATGAATACTTTATGGCAATATACCCTTTTATAGAGTCGATTGTAATATTTTTATTTGAGAGTTAATCCATTCACACAAGATTTACGAACCAATTTCAAGTACATAGATAAAAGATACAGAAATTCTAAAAGCTGAACTTGTGTAAAAGGACAACAAGCTTAGAAAATAATTTGTGTCATTTTAAATAAGATATAAGAAAATTGCTGAAAAATAAGTAAATTGGAGAATATATACGGCTAAATAAAAGCAATGGTTATGATTAATCAACATGAAAAGTATATACATAAACTGCCTAGGAACATTTAATCGTTTCTGTAAGGTCGGGTATGCATAGGCACCAAATATTTCATCGATCGTTTCAGAATTTCAACTAAACTGATATGAAATTAAATACTCATATAATATATATACTTTAAGGGCTATTAAGAAACAACAAAATCTTTTATATACATATGTACTAACACAGCAAATTTGCTAGTTTACACAGCTTAAAGTGCTACAAATTATTCTACAAAATGTAAATAAAAAAAAAAGCTTTATTAAGTAGTATTAATATGTTTAAGCAAACATATTTTAATAAATTATATTGACTATTACATTACAACTTTAATTAAGCATATTAAAAATATAGAACGAAAGAAAACAGAAATTAACTGAACGTTAGAAAGTTCATCTATAATAATCTATAAATAATTATTTTTCACAATAATTTAAACTCATCACTTCATTTATCAATTTAATAAATTTATAAACGCTTACTTACAAATCCGACACGTACGCAACAAATTGAAATCTTAGATCTTTAATAAACCAAACAACAAATTGATGTAAATACACGAAATGAAAGCAAATGCACAAAAAACTAGTTTTAAATAAATGTTTTAATAGAAACAAAAAAACAGTTTTGCATTAGTAAAGATCGTCACATCAGAAATCTTAATAAACAACAAATGTACGAAATGTCTTCGGTAATCAATAAAGCCCTTCCCAATTCCATCGCCGATATATTAACAAAATAATATATATAAAAAACAAAACAAATGAGAACGTTACAGTAACCGACTGTATAAGTTATACACCTGCTTACAATTCTGAAATGATTGGTATCGAAAAAAGAGTACAAAGCAAATGCTGACTATGCTTATAGGCTCTGACAATCTTGCAAGCCAGATTCTGCTTTGGGAGCTATATGACATTGTTTATTCCAAATTTATGATACGTTCATATCATCTTTTGATAATTCCAGACAGCTTTATGATATAGTGGTGGATATATTTACCTACTAATCACAAAAAATACCATATATATTGAACAGATAATATGTAAGATGTGCCTCTGAGTCTCTTTCTTATTGAAGATCGCATAAATTTTCAGGTCAATGCACACGCACAGAGCCAACGAACGGCATTGTAACGGAACAACCCCTAAAAACCAACAGTAATCATCATTGAAGCGAACAGCCTGAAAGCAGGTTTCGCCAACATGTGTTTTAGCCCGAGCAACAGCTTCCGCTTGTCCCTGCCCTGCGTTCTCTAGACTCATATCCGGTTCTAAGGTCTGAGTTTCGCTTCGTTGCGCTTGCTGCTATCAGCACCTGCAGCTGCAACTTGGCGGCAGCAACAGCGGCAACCGCCTTCTCACGCGGTCCAATGTATTGCCTTTGACCTCGCCCTGCAAGTATTAATTGTCTTTGATAATTGATATTAATTTTGTAATGTTTCATCTTTAACTCCACACAATGAATAAATTATATATAAGTGTATCTATTTATTTATTATATTATTATATATTTTATTATATATATTTTATATTATTTATATTTATTTTTTCAGCCTTAATTATTCTTATCAGAGGTATTAAATCTTTGTCATGAATTCAAAACGTTTCGACATGGACATATCCAAGTCCACAAATTCCTATATGTATATTTTCGATACCATAATAATTACTAGACATGACAACCAGTTTTTGATTCGGACTGTGGATCCGAAATGCCATGTTGATTAGTTGATTACAGAATCATAGGGACTGACGAACTGAACTGGCGGATAAACAGGCAAACGGATATTGCACAAAATCAATAGTTCAGTTTAGTACAGGTAAGTGGATTTTGCATGCATGTTTGACTTTCTTTTCTCGGCAATTTTGACTGAATGTATCTTAAAATCGCTGTAACTACCAAAAGTTCAGATGGTGACGGTATTTGTTGTGTGAATACGTTAATCAATTAAAATGCTTACAATTCGTATCTTCTTAAGTTACGATCGGTAAAATGGATTGGACAAATATTCATCAAAAAAGAATTACTTACTGAATATAAATGTATGTCTGCACATAGCAGCATTTGATCATTATAGCATTAATACTTTAAAAATGGCTAAAAAGAGAATAATTAAGTTATGCAAAAGTAAATAACAGCTAAAAGAATGCAACCATGAAGTAAATACATTTATTCTTGATCAGGGTATCTCGTAGTCGCGCTATCTCGAGCATTCTTACTTGTCTCATTTTTTAATAAACTATGTAAGTACATAGTCGTAAATAAATAAAGAAAACCAAATATTTCCACACGTATGTATGTATAATTGTGTTTTTAATGTTTTCAAGGGTACATTTGTTTTTTATTATAGTGGTAAGACTGAAATATCGTCCCAAAGATAATGCGCCAAAATTGGTATGGGAATTTACAAGTAACCGCCTGCAAAGATCGATAAGGAAAGTGAAACGCATCTGACCACATCCATTGTATTGTGTGACATCATTTATTAGCGGTCATTTGGAGTGTAAATATAAAGCGTTTTTGTGGCCATCTTATAGAAGAATGGACAAATGCGTACAGAAAGACAAATTGCAATTGCAAATCCAATGTAGCCTTTGCCATTGGGGAAAATATAGAGAATTGGGATTTAGGCCAGCAGATCGTGGCAATTAGTTGTTCATTTGCGAGACATTTTTAACTAAAGTCTGCAATGGTAATTGGTCATCGGCTTGCCAAAAAATAATATTTTGTCTTTTTATGCCCTGAACAGTTTGAAAGGCAGACTGTAATTGGCATAAAATACATAATGATAAACTCATATCTCATTACTATCAGAAGGCGCAAGCATTTTCTGAATGAATATACGCTTATTTATTTTTAACTGCTTTATTTTACCTGCTAACTGCTAAATCGTAGTCGAGTTCACTCGACTGCATTCTTACTTGTGACTACTAGCCTGGTCGCCATATCGTGAACTTAGTGAGCCGCATCGAGCGGCAGGTAATTCCGGGGTTAAAATACTCACCCTTATAGCATAGCATAGCTAACAGTGGCTGCTGCAGGTACTGGTACAGGCTGTCCTATAACCAGCGGTCCTTACTATTTACTATTAGCTTGCAAAAGGTATTCTAATTTTGTCAGAAACTGTGTACATAAAGTATTTGTACATATATATATATATGTATATTTAAATGATATTTAAAATAGAGGTCAATTTTGTCAAGAATAAATACAAAGTAAACATGTCGAAGCCGATACCGAAGATACCGCTTATTAAGTGAAAACACAGATCTGCAGGAAAAAAACGTTGTTTGAAAAATGCTTTAATTTTTAGAACTTAAAATAAGTAAAAGGGGTATAATGGTTTTGTGCAAATGTATGTAACAGGCAGAAAGAAGCATCTCCGACCCCATAAAGAATATATATTCTTGATCAGGATCAACAGCCGAGTAGAAATATCTGTCTGTCTGTCCGTGCGTCTGTATGACCACGCGGATCTTAGAGACTCTAAGAGCTAGAGACTTCAAATTTGGAATATAGGCTCTCGAACACCAGACGCAGATCAAGTTTGCTTTACTTTATCGATAACTGCCTCCGTTCCTGGAATATCGATACATTTCGATAGTGATTAATGCTACAATTATATGCATATTATTTATCGATTGCCAAAATTTCATCCAGATCGGATAAGTAACACCGAAGTTATAGTCGAAAGTAGATTCTCTTATTGATCTCATTTCTATCAGCAGCCGCAAGAATTTTCTGTATGCATAAATATGCGAGCGCATGTGTGAGAAAGAGATGGCATGATAATCGACGCGAGCGTCAATATGTTTTTGTATGTACTCTGCACAGCCCCGTTACCTACAGTAGCGTTTATATATATAAATATATGTATATATATATATATTTATATATGCACTTATTTGTAGCCAGCCAGTTCGGGTCAGTTCGGGCTTGTGAATGAGAATATGCGGTGGCTTAGTTTGTTTTCCTCTGGAGTCCTTGTGCCTGCCATCAGAATAGGCTGCACTTGAAGACCTGCTCACATTTGGGTGCAAGACTTTTCAAAGGGAAATTTGGCAATAAAAGTAGAATATATTTAACAACTGGGTTCAGGGTATATCGTAGTACGTAATATTTAATGAATACCTTTATAAATTCTGCGTTGGAAAATTACTGATGTATGTATGACGATGTACATATGTGTTCCTTTCTTTTTATGAAATGTAGTATGAAATGTTGGTGGGATTCGATATTTAAATGGAGATATATCGCACATTCGTGTTTTGAGTTGTTTAATGTATTTACTGTTTATTCAACATTTTAGTGACTTGGATTCAACATAAAATGTACTTAAGTATGGTGTTATCCTGGTCTAATAAAAATATTTAGTATTTATAAAACAGTATATGAATACGAAAAGTCAATGTTTGCCATAACTTTTCTTTTTTTTTGGTATAGCCTTCCGATGTTGATCAAACTTTGTCAAAATGCTTGCAGCACGATAGATCCAATAGTTTGATTCACTTACCTGTTATAAAGATTATTTTAATTTTATATGCACGAAGGTCGAAAAATAAGTGGACAAGTTTTACTAGAAAAAATAGTTGTATCCCCTTTGAACAGTTTTAAAATCATTTTACATATACATAAAGATTTAGGAAAAATTATAATCGCGTTTTTTTATTATTAAATTCGCAATGTATAACATTTAAAATGTTACATAAGCTTGACATAACCAATTTCGTCTACAAAACAAGTCAGTCTAAGAAAAAAAAAATTGTTTTGCCACAGTTCCATATTCTATAGACATATGGAGGTCATATTGATGGAGTCACTTTATCATACAGTTCCCCAAAGACCATTAGATTGAAAATTCAATTTTCATGACTTACAGGGTACAAAAAATCGAATCAAATGTGTATACTGCCTATTAACAAACAGGAATAAAATACACGAATGGCAGCAAGCGCCAGCGTAGGTCCTGCTAGCAAAAAAAAAAATATATATTTATATAGCGCGTGTTGCTGTTACACGTTATCAACAATCTCGTTTTACCAAATAACGCGTGTGCATTGGTATTGGTATAAAAAAACCGAAAACAACAGCAATTGGTAAGAGCGGAGGAGGGGTAGTCGTAGCACGCAAGGAAAAAAGACTGCGACGTGGATTGAGGGAGTGGTCGCATGTGGATCGCCTGTCTATAGAGCAAGTGGGAAATTGGTAACACGAATAAATGCGACTTCACTAGGTTGGTGGTTGTTGCTGGTTGGCCAAAAAAATGACGTCGGGCCAGTTGTTAGCTATTACTACTAATACTACTACCAACGACAGTCGCTGATGACGACAGCAAATAGCACATAGCTACCCCTAGACCCTCTCTCCGTCACCGTCTTCGTTTGTGTGATTGTGTCTGTGTCTGTGTCTGTGACTGTGTGCATAAGTTGGTAGCAGGTGTATGTGTGAGTCGGTAACAGCCCGGTTTGGCTTTAAAGTTTTGTGCGGCAGCAAATAAAATTTCAGTTAGTCACATGTCGTCGTCAAGGATACGCCAACGTTCCGTTTTGTTTGTTGTGCATTGAACGCGACCTGCGAGTTGCCACCGGCAACCACTGGCTACAGGACCAAAGAACTAAAAGACTCTCACTATTGCACTCTCTCACCGCCAGTGTGTACGTCAATATGTAAATCATTTGCTAGCCTAGCGACTATTTAAAGGGACACGAGCTATACATTCGCCTTCGCTGTGTTGTGCCGCACCTGCGGCCAAACAAGGACAGCAGCTTACTACCACCTAGCACCTGTCTAGATCTAGAAATATTAACAGTTTCCGGCAGCGCTGCCTGACGCTAACGTTTACAAGTACGTTACATAGCTGTAAATTCAAATTTGAACTTCAGTCAAGTGTCAAAGCTCAAAGGATTAACATGTGCTTCAGCTCATGATAACTGGTCACCAGCTTCGTGACCAAAAGCAAAGTGTACCCATCAACATCAATTTGACAAAACTAAAAAATAAGCAAAAAAAAACCCCAAATTTTTGTTATCGAAAAGCCTAAAAAGTTACGCAACAAAAATAGAAAATTGAAGCAAAGTGAACATCAAATAAAAAAAGTATTCGAAAGGTAAGTCTAGAAATGATCAACTCACTGAAAAATATTGTGGAAAGCTACTGCCATTACATCTTGGCACTGGGAGAATTCACAGTTGGTTACATAATATTCTGTGGTTCTGCGGGTGCCAAACTGTAATGTGTGGACATAGAAACAACCTGATAAACGCAACATATCCAATAATTTCAAATATTAAGCCGTCTTAATGAAACTGTTGTACAGAAATTATATTCCAAATAGATAAAAAAAATATTTATTAAGAATAGTTTTTATTATTTGAGATGATGGCCTGAATCCTTTGCAAAAAGTAAAAAAAAAAAGATGGTTATAATGAAGTTAAGAAAAAGTATGTAACAGGCACAGAACACACACTCTATAAAAGGATAACCAGCCGAATCTCGTTATACACACTCTTATATGCCGTATATATATATTTATTTCTTCAAAAGAGGCAGCAAGTTTAAATGTATGTTTTCTTATAGCATACACACATGAAGAAAATATATGTCTATATTGTGGTTTTATGTATTCTTAAGCCGAAAATAAATCAAAATAATCGAATTCTATTCTGTCTTAAAAAAATATGTTTATGAAAGCATTTTACGAACCCAAACAAAATCCAAATTTTCAGCATAAATCTGACTTACACAATAATATTTCCCTAGAACGTTCGAATTTTGCACTTTAATATTTATCGTGATACGCCATCGAAGAATATATAAAAGGAAAAATTACAACAACAAATTTTGTAGAAATACATTAGAAACTAACTTAATGGATCGTTGTATTAACTGTGCGAAAAACACCATCATATATGTCTGCAATGTTTTCGGGTCAAAACTTGATTATCTCTTTCTTGT
This sequence comes from Drosophila nigritarsus, assembly GCA_035044305.1. Taxonomy (NCBI): domain Eukaryota; kingdom Metazoa; phylum Arthropoda; class Insecta; order Diptera; family Drosophilidae; genus Drosophila; species Drosophila nigritarsus. The sequence continues at coordinate 22,107,111 of JAWNMF010000909.1, read as the reverse complement.
GTGTAATTACAGTTAACATATCTAAAAATGTATATACATACATGTATGAATATAACATGCAATTTAATATAACATTGGAAAAAAAAAAAAAATCGGTTTAATTTTGAAGCCATATTAAAACAGCAGTGTCACGCGTCGAGATAATTGCCCTGATATGGTGTCCAAGGGACCATTTATATTTAAGCTTATCTTGATTACTTTTTTACTTTGCAATGAATGTTTGCATTTCGAACAAAATGTAATGAAAATAACAGATCTGCAGTAATAGAGTCGTAGTCGCTGACCCGACTACGATGAGAGCAAACTCTGCATTTATAGATTTCATAATAAAACAAATGGGATATAGCCAGGGGTTAACGGATAAATTTGGTGTCCTGTGAATTTTTACCCAACACCAGCAACAAACAAAAGTCACTCATTGCTGTACAACATTTACTAACCACAAAAATAGTTTTGTTAGTAACTTTTGCTCATTTCCCTCAAAATAACATATTCAAGGATCTTTTACTGGTGGAATGCTAGGGTCCCGAAAAATGTCCAATCAACTGAGACGCCGACCAGCAGTATTCAAATGGATACAAATCTACCTATTAAGACATAAATGTTTTCTTTCATTTTATCTCTGACTCTCTTATGCATGCAAAGCATACTCAATATCCAAATTATAAAAGTTTTCCTTAAATTGCATTTATATACGAAATTTATCCGCACAGAAATGTTCTTTTTGGGATACCACTTATAATTAGATTTCAAGTTTTTTGTCACGTTCATATTTCACTCCCGAACTACAACTACTATCGGTTCTGAAATGGTTTCTCACATGAAAATCATATTTACCAAGATAGCCCAACCAAATGCAACTTTTCCTAAGAAAATATTATCAATATTTGACTATCATATTATAAATTTCCTCTTGGAAAACATAAATTAAAAAATCGTATTAGCAATTTTTCTTTGCTTATTGACAAAATGTCCATACAAAATACCTAGCAAAAAAAAATTGTTCGACGAAAATGATGTAAAGACAATGTCAAGAAATGCTATAGTTGGGAACAGAATGAAAATGATAGCAATAGTTGTTATGAGTATTTTTTTGGAAATCCACAACAAAGCAGTTGTATTTGCGTCTGTTTTTGTACCAATACGCATAGGACTTGTAAGCATGGTAATGTTGCTATGCATTGTGAAACTTCCTGCATAATTTATTTAATCGCTCACAGCAAATCTAAATTGATCGTTAGGTGTAGGCGTCTGTACACCATCAACCACCAACCACCACAATAACATGATGTATAACAGCCATTTTGCGTGCTTATAGAAATCAAAATAAACCTAACCTCTATGTACATACGACCTTATGTACCCCACCCATTCAGGTGTACATAAATACTAGAATTACAAATGGGTTTTACTTGCCTTTTCATTGCAGTGCCAATTAGCAAGACGATTCCGGTGAAATGGCGCCGCAACAACAACAACAAAACTCAACATTCATTAATGACAATTCTGACACATGTCCATCGCTATTAAATTTGCCTGATAGCCCAATAATGCCCCTCAAACATCAACATTATCGCCAATGTCCAGACAACACCAACAACAATTGTGCTGAGCTTTGGATGAATACGGAACTCACAACTCCATCTGCAGCAGGAAATGAGCAACCCAAGGATTCCATTGGCCACCCTCGCCGCCGTTCCATATCTCTATACGGCGCTAACAGTACCAAAGTAAGTGCCCTACCAACCATTAGTAGTGGTAGTAGCGGTCGTGGGCTTTTACAAAAAATCAATCAAATTAGCTTATTCGGCTGGGTAACCATTATTTTATTTGGAAAGTGAAAGTTTAGTTTTTCCAATGATTTGAAATACTACGAACTAAAGGAGATGCTTTGAGATGCGACCTTTACCTAGAACTTACATTATTTCTAGTCACATGATCAATATAACATATACATTCGCCATTTGAATAGGCGAAATTAATAACTGGTTCTGCACATGGTTACAGGAGCTTAACTAACCATTTTTTCTGTAGCCAGTGTAATCTCTGGTAGCGTCGCCTTCAAACATATGGACCGATAGTCGGGCATAGTATATCGACATTTGGTGCATTCTACTATTCTGTTACAGAAATGCATGACAATTTTTTTTAAATGGGAACAATGAATAACTTAAGCCTTCCTTATAAGTCAAATATTCGTATATGAAAAAGCCTTAATGGTTACTTACCAAACTGGTAAACCTATTCATTTACTCCCAGCACCAGCAGAAACATTATCATAAGGAATTGCCCATTTGGCTAGACGATAATGAACTGCGATATGTATCAGGCGTAACACACAAAACCACATGCAATGACATAATCAAAGCGTTGATTGATGACGAGCTTGGAATTGGTAATGACTACAATTCCAATATCGGCGAAAAATTACCTAATGACTGCAACAAAAAGTTAGGTGAGTAAAATCTAGCTAACAAAAATCAGAAATGTACTTTTTATAAAACCAAAACGTTTTTGAACATGTACTAAAAAGTAAAATCAACAGTAGACTACCTGACTTGAAGAATCGGGATTACTTACATACTTACTTAATAGATTACATGCAGATAGATACAGAAACACATCCGTTCGACATCAACGCACTTGCCACAACATATAAGTTAACGCTTAAATCCAATCTTAATCCAACTTTCTGATTTCTAATATATATGTATTATGATAATTAGAGTGATCTCTCGTTATGTGTCTGTTACATTCGAATGTCTTATCATATAACTATAGTTGGAAATATTTATCGATTTTTAAGTCTTAATTTCTGATTTTATTTGATATCGAAAACCAAAACTGACGTACAAACTAATTTTACTTAGTAATTTATGAATTAAGTTGGCTTGGAAAAAAGAACTTAATTGAAAAATTGATGTCTTGGGCAATATATCCTGCGAGAAGGTGGACTCCGGTCTTTAAAGCTATGTACTCTTCGGCGTACCGAAAGTTTCTTTCTACCCTGTTACAACTATTTATTGTTTCTTTTCGTGTATTTTTTTTATGTTTGTTATGCCCGAAAAAAAATGCGACCATGGTTCAGCAGCAGAATTGCGTGACTACAATCATTATGTTATAACGGAACGTTGGCGTGGTATCGAGCGTGGCTACGACGGCAATATGGCCATTTTGCCCGTTTGGCGAGCTTGGAGCCGTGTGCACAATGAGGTAATATTCGATAAGCCCACGCCCAAGCATAAAATCCTATCCACATGCCGTGCAAAAGCTGGAACCAAGGCTGCAACTAAATTCGACAGTGATTGCATAATAGGCGTTTTTTTTAGTGTCTGCTCGTCCGTCTGGCGCCGCACGCAATAAAAAAATTTGAAATACTCTTTTAGAACCGACCAACTTCCGACAACCAGACACGCCTCCGTACATACAAATGCCTCGGTACATATGTGCATATATGTAAATATACATATGTTCACATGCATTTATAGGAATATATCAGAGTACTATAAAGCAAAACACATATATATATATGTATATGAGCAACGTTGATATATGCTTATTGAATTTAGTACCCTTGTAGACAGTATTTTAACGGGAGCTAACGTTGAGTAATTTCAATTTTGGGTCAAAGTTCGAAATATTATTATCTGTTCGTACTTTAACAAACAAATTAATTTTGATGTTTTCGATTTCTCTACGTATGTATGCATAACTGTAGCAAGTTAATATTTCGCATTCATCAATATCGGAATACAATATTTATACTATGCTTACAGCCGCCTTCCAAGATCACCATCCATATTTTAATATATAAAAAATATTATATATTATCTTGCTGTTTGTGCACTAACTTTATTTGTATACTCGAAAATTTGTATTATTATTATTTATTTATTATTATTATCTTTATATTTACATTTGTTCACTTATATTTTGTATTTTCTCTTATCTTTGTAGTTGCGTCTGTCACTAAAACCGCGTCAAAAGATCGACGAGTCAACACCTGCGCAATTTATGGAATTTACTCGACCAGCGCTTGACAGTTTCTCTATTTTCAAATGGCTCAAAAGGATTTTGTACTTTGGCAACAAATCAAAACACAAGACCAATAGCAAAACAAAAAAATCAGCCAAAACTGTCAATAAACTTACAGAGAAATGTTTACCAAACAAAATAAAAAATGAAAAGGCAGATAAGCTGCTGCCGGTTATATTACCTGATCAGCATTACGAAGATCCACAGACAAATCAAAATGTGAAGGCTGAGTTAAATCACATGATCGAAACCAAGGCAACACAGCGGGGAAATGCCCAACAAAAAACACTTCTCAATAGTAATTGCATTAGACGTCGTCGTAAGGATGCTCCTTTGCGAAACAAACTGGCAGCACTCCACACAGGGATGAATATTGGATACAACAGAGAATACAAGCCTAGGCGGCAGCCAACTGCTATGTACAAGCATTACACACTGGAAAACAAGCTATATTTGTGTCAAGAAATGGAACTTTCTGTGGTTAATCTACAGCAAAATATTGAAGGGTATGCTATAGATATTATTAAAACGGAACGCGACCTGCTCGAGCTAAGAAACGATATCAAACGACATATATCGTTGATAAACAACATGAAGCGAATGACGACAAAACAGTACTGGGGTAAAAAGCCTACACCCATAAAAATGGTTGATTGCACAGCAGGGATGCTGTCTGAGAATTCTCCAGATATACCTCGAGATGCTAAAATCACAATCGAAACACCAGCAGCTAATAGCATTTATGAATTTTACGATAATAATCCAAGCATGTTACTTTAATTTTTTTAATTCTGAAGCATTTTAGCCTTTTAGTATTACTATTACTATTACTATTGCTATTACTATTAATATTAATATTACTATTACTACTGCTCATTTAAGATAATTGGCTCAAAGTATCACTTTTGAACTCCCAGCTCCTTGATAGCAGTAGTGTGCAAATAATCATTGTAAGTTATTTAAACAAAATTATAATGTTTGTTAAATAGGAGGCTTGAGGTCTCAGTCCTTCAACAAATCGAAAAACGAGAACGACAATAATTATTGAACTGCAGCTGCCGGCAGATATGCAAAGGCTTCTTGTAGAGCGAACGAAGCTCAAGGGCCGTTTATACCGGCGGCTGCACATTAATGTGGAACACAAGTGTGCTCAAAATACTAAACAAAGTTGTACAAATTTGGAGTTGTAAGCGGACAACACAGTGCTTAGTAGTTGTAGTAAGCTATACGAAGACACATTCAGCCCTTTTTAATTGTACAATCGCAATTTTTGGACCCAAGTCGACACCAGTGAGTTAGGTCTGAAGTCGTTTCTTGTTAACGACGCAAACCTTTGTTCTGATCTTTGAAATCCGGATTCGAATATCGGATAACATGTACATACTTTTCGTCCGTGAATCGTTATGCGGGGAACGAAGCATATGAGAATGCGAAAAGAGGAACCTTAAAGCATGTCGTTCATCGTAACGTTCGTGCCCAACCGTGTTATTCCCTTCTGGTCTAAGAAAGCATTCAAGTTGACGATGTCGCCGGTTTATGGAATTGAATGCTTTTTAAGCAGAAACTAATCGATGAATGTATTTAGATGAAGAGGTCACAGACCTCATTGCTGCTGAGTTCATCTGAAAAATGTGTTGAAACCTTTCCACAACCTAGATGAAGTCTACCTTACAATACATGTTAAAAATGTGATTATTTTTTATATGATACAGCCAATAAAAAACTGTATTTCGAATTTTATAAGAAAAACGGAATGTCTTTAATTGAATTTCTCGGAGGGTATATATAAAATCAACATGCCAAGGAAAAAATTAGTTTCAACAGTTACTAATTTAGCGTATGCGCAAATAATGGATTATTATTTTCATAAGCGTCCATACTACAAAATAGCGTAATTGTCTGTACTACATTTGAATTTGCATTGTTAACGGCAAAAGTGAATATATTAGCATGTTGGAGATATGCCCATTATTAAAGGCTAAAAATTAATTGTTCTGCAAAACAGTGATCAAAAAGATGTATTCACACTAATTTGGAGTAAATATAAATAACAGATTATCAACTGTGCAAAAATAGGACTTATGGTAATGCCGTTCCGTATTAAATGATGTACATTTGATGTACATATTTTGACAACACGCTGATGCTGGATCCTGCTGGATCCTGCTTTTTCCGCACACATTCATAACCAATTAGGGCCTTCTCGAAAAGGTGCGCATCTGTTCGCACCCACGCACGCATGCTCATAAGAGGCTGCATTTTTCATTTTTCCGCTATGCTGTCGAAGTGAAGTCAAGTGAAATAATGCCCTGCGTTCGCTGCTGAACGCGCAAACCCTGCAAAATTTTCGACGCGTCGCAGCCTGGGCTTTGCAGAGACCCAGGCTCCAGGAAATAACTTGATGCACTTTTTTTTTGTCGATTTGACGCCTCTATGTATTGTCTGCTTAGTGATTTTATTAACAACAAGCGTAGCTAACGAGCGATTAGCGAAATGAAGGTGTGATGCCACCGCTAAACCTTCTCAACAACGAGAGTAAGCAATAAACACGATCGATTAGCTAGAGTTATGCTAAACAACTGATTAGCTGAAAGCGATAGAGAGAGTGAGAGAGCGCTGATAACGCCGGCTGTTACAGCCCATACTGCACTTAACATAGTGTGGATATGTAATTAAGACAAACAATGTGCTATTTATATTAAGCCACGCAGGGCTCCAAATTCGAGTCGAAAAACAATTCATTATCAATTCAAAGATATTTGCTGCTGCTGCCAAAAACGTTTATTTAGCAAAAACCGGTTGTGTTTCAATGTATTGAAAAGAAATGTATGATACAATTATATCGAATATTGAAATAAGAATACCGATGATTGTGTTTTATCGATTATTAATTGTGCCATCACTATACAAAATTTAACACAACAAAATTAGAGGCCTAAATTCCTAATATCATAAAAAAAACTACATCACGAAAATTTGAATCTAAAAAAGGTGACAAATATCGGGTATTAAAAAGAGTTAGTGTTCCCTCATATCTAAAATCGTGAAACAACTGCGTTTTGCGTCTAATAGCGCACTATAAAATTAAAATTTAGGTGAGGCATAACCAGCGTGCTCGCTGAATTTGCAAAATGTAAAACGGATGGTTAAATATGGCGTGGCAATATTTGTATATGTACCCTATCTTCTCACGGTTGCTTTATTTATGATAAATGACTATATATGAAACGCATTTTTAACCATTATCTGTACTTTCGAACAAGCGAAAGAGAAAGTATAGATTTCACAATAATCTACTGCAGATGTTATTAGCCAAATGAGTGTGTTTTGTGTTTTGATGCAATGCATACATTTGAATCAAACAACAGTCTAATTAATGATAGTAACAGATAATACAAATAATAATTTCTTACTTAAGACGCCTTATCAGCTATTGTATGATAAAGATTTTAAGCTTTTATATTTTCATGGTTAAATACAGACTTATTGCGTTAAAATGGCACGCGGTCATCAAAAAATACAATCGCAAGCAAAGGCTGCCGACAAACAGGCAAAGATGAAAAAGCAGCAGGGCCACAGTGCCAACGATCAAAAGAAGGCGGCCCAAAAAGCACTAGTGCATGTATGCGCCCTGTGCAAGGTAAGGCAAATGCAAGAAAGAGTGGATACATTCATTTAATTGAAAATTCAATTTGTTTCAGTCACAAATGCCGGATCCTAAAACCTACAAGCAGCATTTCGAGAACAAGCATCCTAAAAATGACATGCCTGAGGAGCTAAAAGACTTGTAAGCTTTGGGACAGTTTCAATTATAACATGAAAATGTCATCAGCGAAACGAGTTGCCTACCTGTACAAAAAAATAATGCAATAATAAAAATATAAACAATCAATATTTTGAAAAAAAAGAAAAAAAACAGAAAAAATGCTACTTTGACCCCGCAATATTATTTTTTTTTTATAAAATACATTAAATTGATTTCATTGAAAATAAATATTCCATTTGGATTTATTAACAATTCATATATATAGTTTCATACTTCTAAAATAAAATGGTGAATTGGTTTTTGTACTATGTATCAAAAACAAAATCGATGTTAATGGGCATTTATTAATCAATAAATAAACCAAAATTAAACATTGTTATATATATGTGCGTGTCAAGTATTTTAATTGTATTTCCCCAAATGCTGTCATTGCAATGTTTGTGCTGTCTGTTGGGCTCTTGGCTCAGTTAGTTGCATTAAAACTATATCTTCTCGGGCGGGAAAATCTGTAAGGACTGTTATACCAATATTATTATCGGGCAACCTTGGCGTTTCTTCATGATAGCCAAACCAATAGATAATGATGCCAGGTCCAAAGCTAAGCGAAAATAAATTTAATGAAATGTGATTTAGCAGTCTATGCCAAACAATTACCGAATGCAATAGCTATACAACTGTTGTTGTATGTTCGATTTGTGACTTTTCGGATCTCCGAAATTAGCCTTGCTCTCTATCCAATTTACCACAAATCCCTTGTAGAGGAATGGCAATATCAACTTTATATCGGGTGTCTTGTCATATCCCATTCGGCGCAAATCGTGCTCATCGTAAAAGTTGATGCCTGCATCCCTGGCCAAGTGCTTCAGCTTTAACTCGTACTCTTCACCAATTAACCGTCTTCGTAGATCCGTTATTGGTCCCTCTTGATTATCACTGTACAAGCACTGTTGTACGTTGGCCGCCAGAAGTGAATCGTTGATCAAATATGGATGCTTTAAGAGTCGCGAAATTTGAGGCCTTTGCTTCAGATCGTATTTTTCTTGCAGAAGCAGCCGGGACAACGCAACTGGATTCATGGCCTCCACACACGCCATGCGTATTAGCAGATAGTTATCGCTATACAAGTGGCACTGATCTTCATAGCTGAACAGACAAAAATAAATATTTATTTATATATATATATGCATATGCAGACCTAAGTGAAATACATTCATAACGATTTATACATACGTTGTCAGCAGGCTTTGGGCGCGCTGTTCCTGGCGCCAATGCTGGCTCCGAGATCTGTTAATCAGATGGGATTGCAAAATGCAGCTCAGTGCCAAAGGATCGACGTCAGTAAAGAAACGATGTACCATTTCCAACTCACAGTCCATTGGAAGGCCGCCGTTAAATCCGTTAATAAATTTACAAATGCGTGCATATTCACCGTTACTCAGTATCTTTTTCTTAGTTGTGTCATTTTTGGCCATTATTTTAATTTTTTAACATTTAACTTAGCTCACAAATTCGAACACCGTATTTAATAAGTGAATTGGACAAAGAGCAGTTATGCACCAAATTGAGCTAATTCTATTGCATCGGTTATCAATAATTTACCAATTACTTTATATGTATGTTTTAGCTACAAGCAGTTGAAAAGTAATAAAGTATTTTTGTGAAGACAAATCCACCTGTGCATTTGTATATCCTTGATGAACGTATGTCCGTATAAGCGACCTCTTTTTTTATTTGTGTTCAGGTTATTTAAATTTTTGATCAACATTAATAGTCGAATCGATATACACAGTATATATGTTCCTAATTAAAAAAAAATTGTATGTAATCGAAACATATCCGTCTTTTAACTGTAGGAGCTCCATATGGCTGTAAGAACCGCTCGAATCGGCCACTAAAAATGCGAGCAAGTATACTCCGGTCTTTGCGGGTATGTAATTTCGCCTAAGATGGCTATCACAAAATGTATTTCACATGAAGCAAAACCCCGACCTCACAAAATGTTTAATTGGAAACCTGAATAATCATTTTCTAATAACCACGAGCTACACATTATATTCAAGTAACTAAAAGTTTGCTTTGCTGGTTTTTATAAAACTCATCTTATGTTGACTTTTTTCGATTTTATTGCGGAAACCAAATGTATGCGTCGATGTAAAGTTATGCGCAAAATGGAGAGTAGGGTTGACACTTTTCCTACCTAATTGATGATGATGCGCTTAATTAATATATCACAAATGTTTTTTATAATAATAATTTTCTTTACATCCATTACTTAGGATTATGCCTGATGTTTTCTAAAATAAATTAGTGATGGATCGATTTTAAACACCGAAAGATCCGATGTATATCGATGATTTTTGTGCCAGATGCAGGTGCATCCTATATACAAAAATGAATACAACAAATATCTATAAGCGAATAATTAGAATCAAATGCAACAATTATTATTAAATTGGATCGTTTTTGTTTTTTTGGAAAAGCATCCACCAAAGTAAACAGTTATTTAAATACGCTTTTAATCAAAAACTGGGTTTCCACATAAAGTTCGTATGCAAATATCGATATGTTCATGGATTACTAACAACACTGACATATTGACATTATTATTAATTATTTTCTCAGATAAACTAAAATCAAAGTGGAATGTGAGATCGGAACTGTTACTCTTCATATACAGTTACTGTGTGTCACGATATTTGTCAGTCACAACGACTCAGTCACAGCTGTGCCAACTTTGCTCAACTCTATTGAATGCAGACACGTCAGAATACATTTCAATATTGAAGTTATTTACACAATTGCTTTCGTCTTTGAAAATCAGTCGGAAGTAAACATTCCAAAAACCAACAACCATGAAGTGGGTACAGGTGCTTGTGCTGACGTTTGCCCTGTCGGTGTCAGTAATCAGAGCTTTACCTGTGACGCACAACAAAAAGGAGGAAAATGTGAAGGAACCAGCAGCAACAGCAGATGTGGGAGAAAAACTGGAGTATGAGCGTTATTTGCGCGAAGTGGTAGAGGCGCTAGAAGCTGATCCCGAGTTTAGGAAGAAGCTGGACCAAGCGCCTGAGGCCGACATACGTGTAAGTATTTGAATAAGCTGGTGGAATAATTTTTCACTCTTAGAAATTCATTCCTCTAGAGTGGCAAAATCGCACAAGAGCTTGACTATGTGAATCATCACGTACGCACAAAGCTCGACGAGATTAAGCGACGTGAATTGGAACGCTTACGTGAATTGGCCAATAAAGCATTCGATCTGAGCAATGACATTGATCGGAATCATTTAAAAGTTCCACAACATTTGGATCATGGCAATGAGCACACTTTCGAAATAGACGATTTGCGGAAGCTGATACAAAAAACTTCTGACGATTTGGCTGAGGCGGATCGTAGGCGTCGCGGCGAGTTTAAGGAGTATGAAATGCAAAAGGAATTTGAACGCGAGGCTCTAAAGAATGAAATGGATGAGAAGTCACGAAAGAAATTCGAAGCAGAGATAAAAGAAAAGGATGATAAACACAAGCAGCACGAGAAAGTGCATCACCCTGGCAACAAGGCACACCTAGAAGAAGTTTGGGAGAAACAGGATCACATGGACAAGGACGATTTTAATCCGAAAACCTTTTTTTCCATTCATGACCTTGATAGCAACGCCTACTGGGACGAGGCTGAAGTAAAGGCGCTTTTCGTCAAGGAGCTGGACAAGGTCTACCAGAGCAATCTGCCCGAGGATGATATGCGAGAGCGCGCCGAGGAAATGGAACGCATGCGAGAACACTATTTCCAGGTATTTTTAATTTCTGTCAAAAAATCTGTATAAAACCCATTCACATTGTTGATGGTCAATGAAGAACGAGGTTGCATGAGCGAAATTTTATTTTTTGTCTGATTTGCGTAAAATTACTTTTAGGAAACGGACACCAACCATGATGGCCTTATAAGTATAGAGGAGTTTATGCAGCAAGCCGCTAAAGAGGAGTTTCAAAAGGATCCGGAGTGGGAAACGATCGATCAACAACCGCAGTTTTCACACGAAGAATTTTTGGAGTTTGAACGAAAACGAAAAGAAGAAGTAGAGCGCATGGTTGCCCAAGGACAACTGCCTCCGCATCCCAATATGCCGCAAGGCTATTACTCAGCACCACCGCAAGGTGGTGTAGCTTATCACGCGGTCACGCCAGGCCCTCAACTACACTACCAGAATCCAAATCAATTGCACGCGCAACAGCAGCAACAATATGCCCATCAACAACAACAATACGCCCAACAGCAACAACCACAATACGCCCAACAGCAACAGCAGTATAACCAACAGTACCAACATCACCAAAATGCACAGCCACAGCCCGTTCAATTGAACCCAAATCAAGTGTATGAGCATGCTAAACAGATGCCAGAAGGACTCCCGGTGCATCAGCAGCCTATACAAATGCAGCAAAAGCAACAACAGCAGCCTGTGCAACAGCAGCCTGTGCAACAGCAGCTGCAGCAACACCCCGAGGGTCAACATCAAGTACATTTGCAACAACAGCAACAGGCCAACAATCAAACAAATCCACCTGCGCAACACCAACAGCCCCAACAAATACCTGAGACTCAGATCCCCCAGCACCATCAGCCTAAATAATAATAACAGCCACAAAAAAACGCAACATTCCTGTCGCATTTTGTGCTAAAGAAAGAATTATATAAATTCACGGTAAAATCTTTGTTAAACCAAAAAAATTTCAAGATTTGTCTCATTGCAGAACTGTTTTTCCATTACAGCATTTTCATGCTTTTTTTATATTCGATTAACACCCTTTGTACATAAAACGAATATTTAGAAATTAATTTCGACTCGTTCATTTCATAGAATAAACAGGAGCGAATGATTAATTTTATTTATAATAGTTGTTTGGCAAAATTATTTCAATTTGTTTGATACGAGAGAAACGTTAAGGACTTTGTAAGTATTTCCTACATTTTCGAATGTGGATGTAGCCAGCCCCGTTATTACAATGATATCAGAGCATGAGAAGCTCTTTTTGGCTAGACCCATCACGATCATTGCTGTTACGACTGCAACGTTGTCACTTGTATAATATTTCACTATGACAAAAAAATAATTTAAAATATCTGTTACGAACAAAATGGCATGAAATACGAAAAATGGTTTAGCGCTTACGAAAATTGAATATTTTGAACTCCAAACAAAGATTTATGAGATCTTCAGCATGCCTAAACAGCCGTTCTCCATTGTTTTCATTTGATTTACTTATTAAAACATTAAGCTAAGCAAGAAATTCGATTTGTGGTCATTGGAAATAGTAGCAGGACCTTATTGGAATGAGAGTATTTCAGTCGGAAACGACCGACTGAAAGTTTTCTCTTTTTTTTTGCAGATGGTCCTCCAGGGTTCGTTGTTGTCAAGTTATACCAAACTTACCAATTACGATTATTATTTTAAGATCTAGTTTATATGTTGTATAACCAGATGAAACTGGAAATACTTCCGTCTTGTTGCCGCAGTCTGTAAGTTTGCCAGAATTGGCCGAATCGGATCACTTAATCATATACCTCGTAAAAATGTAATGAAAATAGAAATCATTTTTGAATTTAGATTGTTTATAAGATATAAGATACATATGCATATTAGTTTCATTTTGTGAATTGATATACATGATATATTAGATGTATAAATGTATTTGTAAATTAATTGTACATTCAGTTAGTTGTGCTTCTGTGTGTGGGTTTCAAAGATCATCGGTTTCTAGTAGTACATCCTCGTTGAGCAGCAACTCATCATCGTCTGAGCACCATAGCGTGTCATCAATTTCATGATCCAGTTGGACTCCAGACGGCGGCAAACCTTGCTCTAGAACTAGTTTGGGCATTGCATTGTTTAACTCCTCCAATTGGGAGTTTATACTGAGTGACTTTTCATCTGATGAAATAGCTGTAATTGGTTGATGGGCCAAGTTTTGCTGAAAATTTTGTCCTTTAACATTCAAAGTAATCGTCAGACTATCGGTGGTAACCACCCATTTGTCATTGATCACTGGACGCATGACAATCAGTCGGAAAAAGTTACGCCATTTCCATGGCTCGTCGCTGGTATGCTCTATGCAACGGCCGGATAATGTGAAGATGCGAATGCGATTGTTATAAGTGAGTACGTCCAGCTGCGCATTCTGAATAGAAGTCTGCATATCGGGCAACTGCAAAATTGATTGAATCACAGCCTGCAAGCCAACACGTAATTTGCCGCACCGGGCAAATAATGATTGCCGGTGCAAGTGATTGCGATTAAATAGAGTATAGCTGCGGCTGCAATCCGGGGAGTGCAACAGGTCCTCAGGCACACACAGCGAAAACATGACCTGAGCATCATAAACATTTTTTAGTTCCAGACGACGAGATCTCTTATCAAATATATCGAAATAAAATTTTGCAAACCCAGTGCAAAATTCCACGCATTCATCATTTATGCGTTGTGATACCAGGAAAAGATTTCGTGGCAGCTCTTCACACGTTTGCGTATTACTGCAACCTTTTATTTGCACTTGTGGCAACATGGCGTTCAGCTCCCACAGCGGACGCTTGGCCAGTGGATTGCCTGAGATATCCAAAGTCTGTAAGTGCATATTTTTCAAGTATATGAGTTCCTTTATGTCCTGTATACGATTTGCGCCTACATCTAAAGTCTGTAATTCAGGCATATTAGGACGTGCAAGATCATCAAATGACTGTAGTTTGCACAAAAAATTATCCCGTAATTGGAGAACGCGCAAATGTGGAAACTCTTGGGAAATCATGTGAAGAATTCGCTGCAGCATTGGCACTGCATGCAGTGCACACAATTGGTCTACGAACTCTGGGGCGGCATGAAAACGCGATAAATTGAGCGTTTGACTTTCAGCATCGTAGCGTGCCAGGAACGCTGCCTTACATAGGGCCAGCAATTCAGGCACAAAGTGCGACGGCGTTAACAAATTTGGCGGAAGACCCGGCTTCACATTTATATCGATATTTTGAGTGCTAAACAGCGCGTTAACTTTGTCATTTAGTCGCGTCAAGCGATTGGCCAACAACTTATTGTCTACAAGGAATTGACCATGAGAGCCGTCGTGGCTGCGCTTAAAATCGAACAGATCTACCTTCAGTGGCAACATGGCGTATTTCAAAGCCCATACAATGGAGCTATTTTGCAACTCCTTGCAGTTGGATATGGTCACAGTGGACCACTCAGTGAGATTAACCATTTTGCTTGCGTCTTCGTGCTCCCGCTCACATTTATCCAGAAAGCTGTTTACGTGACCGAGAGTCACATCGCAAATCCCAAAACCCATAGTTTTCGTAAATTGGCTCGGGCCGAAGTTTTTAAGATTAGTTTTCAATACATCTGCGTGTCCACGAGCTTTCATAGTATAGCGACGGCGATTATTTCCATAGCCTCCTTTCTCCGCTATGTTTTTGATAGGCTTCATTCCGAAAATCTGATATATATCTGCTTCGCTTAATGTTTTTCGCGTCAAAAGTGACTTACAAATTTTATTACCCAGTTTGACATTTAGCAGTGTTGACAAACTGCAAGTTTTATGTGGATTCACTCATAACAGCATCTAGCATTTTGCATTTTGCTCCGTAATTTCAGCATTAGTCTGCATCTTCAGCAAATGTTCCTAAACCATTTTGTTTCATCACTGTGTCAGTATTTATACTCTGATACCGAAGGTATCTTTCCATCTGTATGAACGCAACTTTTTTCGACATACAGAGATATAGAGACTTGAAACTTGGAAGATATACTGGTCCCGCATCAGACAAAGTGTAAAAATTTAATTGCTACGTCCACTAGGTGGCTAGGAAATGGCTAGGAAAATAAAATCGATATCTTCCACAATAATAAATCTACAGTCCCCCAAATTTGGTTGGTAGGTTGTTAGCGACGTTCTTCAAAGTTCGGGATATGCCACGGCTATCTCCGCATTTTAAATGACTATATATTCCACAGTTTTTCATTATGAGACTAAATTTAAAGACTATAACGTAAGCTGACCTTAGAAACTTAAAAATACATGATTTTTTCTGAATTAACTCTGAAGGATTACCTTTATGCATTATTTATTTTTTACTATCTGGTCTAGCTCTACAAATTTAAGTTTAACTTTTAATTTAATGTTAATTTTACGTGAGTCAAAGGCCTAGGTTAGTACTAGTTAGTACGACATTATCTATTGTTAAATCATAATTTTGTAAATACTAAATTTACATATTGTTTTTATTTTACCGTGTCAATTATAATTTGTACTTTCTTGCAGAGGGTAAAGTCTGTAAAGCATTGAAGAAGACACATTCAACTATTTTAAAATACAGTTACTCTTGATTCGAACCGACAGCCAACTCGATAAATATCTGTCTGAAGATCATTTATTGGATAAGCAACTTTTTCGTTAACGAGTGTTATAAATGGTCTCCGTTCGTAGATAGCTGTTCTTTCTGATTTCGCATATATAAAATTAAACATACAGAATCCAGCTAAAACCAAAATCGTATTTGTATGTTTTCATGTAAGAGCTGTTGTTTAAATGTTAATGTAATTTTGCTGTTAGGAAATTTATAAACCACATTAAGCCCCGAATTATTATTAATTCGTGCTGGGAGACTAATTTATAAATTTCTTCTTTTTGAAATAAAAAATTTCTTTTACATATTCGATCGGTACACAAAAGCGTAAATATGCCGTCCATTTAAAAAGCTGTTTAGTAGCAGCCAATTGTGATATAATTAGAAATACCAAAAGACAGTCCTTATTTATGATATTCAGCTCTTTCTTATAATTTACATTGGTGTCACTTTGTGTCATAACCATGCATTAAATGCATTATATTTTAAACATATTATTCAGTTTTTTAACATGCTTTATTATTAATATTTTGAATGAGCTTTTTTGTTACATATAATCAATTACCGCGTATTTATAGTATGTATATTCATTTGATTTCAACTACAGCAAGTAACATTCATATAATTGTTATTTGTTCTTTAGCATAATTTATAAAAATATATACCAATAGTTCCCGTTTCGTCAATAAACGGTTTAACATGGAGATTTTGTTTTTCGATTAAGGCAAAGTGTGTTTTTGATTCGGTGTAGGGTATGTTGTTTTGTTCACATAAGTTGACTTTGCTTTCAACTAAATGCAAAATTCATAATTCTTACATATCTCTAACATAGTGTGGCAAAACATGTAATATAAAGAATGTAAGGGCAGAGTATATACGTACAAAAAATATTTAGAGCAAGCACAAAACACAAAAATCTTTAGGTTAAGGGAGTAATTACAAATCAAGCATTTTTAATTTATATGGTAGACTCAACGTTTTACTATGGTAGAGGGTCGCGGCAATCCACTGCGTTTCATTTGTGTCGGCTGCCGTAGACCCGACGGTTTCGGTATGCCTGTTGCACCGGTTGTCACTTGTGTCAGCTTCAAGCTAAGCGCATGTGTATCAAACGGGTCATTTTGTTTTGTATCCTTACAATGCAGACTGCAACGCGACGATGCTGAAGAAAGACTCTATTTGAAAATTTCATTAAAAATTAATCTCTTCTTTCAGTATTTTGATTATTAACTAACCTCAGGAGTTTCAGATTCGCCAGCTGCTTTCCCACTCAGACTATAATAACCGGACGCTGGACGGGCAAGCCCATTAGCTGTGGCTCTCTTGGCACCTGCTGTCGACGGTGCACGCAACCCGCTGATCAATTTGGGCACTTTGAATACGGAACTTTTATCCTGCTAAATAAACATAAAATTAGCTTGTACTAAACCTGTATAGCCTACATTATATGCACCTCCTTTTGTTGCGTGGCTTTTGGGCCACTAATGAGCTTATTGGCCTGAACGCTGGGTCGTCTTATGGCTCCACCAACACTGGGTCGGGATACCAATGCAGTAGCACAACTACTAGCTCCCACATAGTTGCCTAGATTGGATGAAAGGTTGTGAAACGACTTCGATTTGATGCCCATCGGACTTGTTAGCCCTCCAAAGTCTCCATATGTAGGCACAACATCCGTCGCTGTTGTTGTTACGTTAACTGCTGTGGTTGCATTCAGACCAGCGCCAGCGGATGTTGCCTTACTCACACTAGTAAGCTTTTGCAGATCGCCGATGTAACGTGGTCGAGACAGCGAACGCGGCTGTGTTAACTTATTCTGATCAGATTCGGGAAGCTTCTGTCGTTGACGCATCATCCATGATGTCTCCTTAGGCTTTTTGTAGGTCAAGTAATTGTTGCTAGCTTTGGCGTTGCCCGGTGACTCGTTCATATTATTGAAGGATGTCTGATCAAGGCGTGAAAGTCGCCTATGTGGCGACTGTTGTCGCTGATCTTGTTCTACTGTACCCAAAGTCTGATGATGGTGCTTTTCATCATCAATACAAGGGACTACAATGTCGCTTAACTGCTCATTGCGAGCGCGCATTTCCTCAGTTATTTTAATTGTCTTAAAACGGTCGCGATCTCTGTTTCGACGTCCGACCACCTTATAGCTAGGAGATTCTGTGTCTGTAGCAACCTGCTGCTGCACATCGACCTCGTGCTCCTCAGTCTCCTCTAGTGACGAGCAAACCTGCAATATATTGGGTGGGTCCTCCTCCCGTCGATGAACAATAAACGATGTTGAATTGCAACTGGCAGTACTGGCATTACTGTTCTGCATTGCGCTCAGATTGACATCGTCATATAGGCGACTCCGTCGACTCAGCAAACGTTCTCCGCTGGATTGGCTATTGCTATGACTGTGGGTGATCACCAGTTGGGGCGATGTGGGAGTGACATGATCAACATCCTCTACCGGTTGCTGCTGCTCAACCTGTGTGCTTTGCTCCTCATCTTTGTGAAAGCGCCGCTTGATACTATCAAGTGATTTTTGCATTTTCAGCTGCTCCGCATTGAGTGCGTTTACTTTACCGAGCTCAGCCAGCATGTGTTCGAACAGCTCTTCATCATCTTGCTGTGCAATGAACTCTACATCTACCTTACCCAGTTCCACAACGCACTGATTTTGCTTGTGCTCCACGGACATATTGTAGGTGGCATCTAGCAAAGGTTGCTCGATTTGCTCGATCAGTTCCATTTTGCTTAGCACAAAATTTTGGTTGTGAAAACCATCACGCTCACCATCAAGCCGCAGGTCTTTAAATACTTCTGTGGGTGGCTCAAAGGTATGATTAAGCAGTTGCCGGCTGTTGAAGTTGTTGTGTGGCGTTGTGCTCACAATTGGCGATAAGTTAATTATTTCGCCACGATTTTTCGGCGTATGATTAATCTGCTTATGGTTATTATTATTGTTGTTATAGTTTTGAACACGTGCGCTTGTTGTGGTTAATGGCGTGGATTGCATATGTATGGATGACAATTTTTTCTCAACATTTTCTGGCGTCTCACATTGTGCAGCCTCAGGGGTTAGACATCCTTCTGAGAAGGTGTTATTCACCTGTCGCCCCGTCAATAACTGTGTCTCATTTAACAGTGGAGTCTGTACAGCCGTTGGTCGCTTAAATGTCGCATTTTTCTCCCACTCACCAGGCAATTCTGTTATGGGCGATGTCAAACTCTCCACCAGGCTGACTGTGGTATCGCCAATCATATCCTCGTACAACACCATCGTTTTGCCCAAGAGCGGCTGCGTTTGGACTTGTGCCAGCATTTGCTGTTCATTTGACATAGACACACTGTCGGTGCTGTTGTCCATTGTGCTGCAGGCCGAAGTGGTTTTACTTAGTGTTGTCAGCGATATGTCATCGATCTGGCCAATATGCGAATCCTTGATTAATGTGCCATCACCGGACATGCTGAGCGATTCGAGAGCTTTACGATCTCTGATCATATCTTTAAGCGTGTAGCCTCCATCATTCATTAGCGCTGTCGTCGTTGACAAATTGTGGTCCGTTTCCATGCTGTTGATCGATTGCAGAAAGTTAAGATTTGTGAAATCTGCTGAAGTGATAAGCGAATTGTTCATGTGACCGTTGTTCATCGATGAGCAAATGGACGATGGTGGCGAGGTGTCTTGCAAAAAGGATTTGTGCATATTGGTCACTAGTCCACCAATTTCAAGACTGAGCATTCCTGAATTTGTAGAGGCCATCGTGTTATTCTGTGCTTGAGCCAAATGCGTCTGCAATACAAATTTGAAATGAAGAATCAAATGATAAGGTCTTTAAATTCGTTATCGTAAAGAAACAAGCTAACGCAACCTTGTCCACCGGTTAATCTCTTTATATAAATTTAAAATGGTTACAAGTACTATCTTCTACTTGCATATACTTTTAAAAGGATATTTTACCATCAAACTACAATAAATTTAACATTTTTCTTCATGTTTTTTGTAGATATTTAGGTATACTTTTCTTAAAGTGACCGTAACTCTCTCGAAACACTTTGGAAAATGTGAAACGTTGGATTCTTAAATTCGATTTTTATATCGCCTATTCCAAAAGTCTCCCAGTATTTTATGTTCACAACTTTTTTTTTGTTAAATTACATTTTTTAACAGATTTGTACTTACAAATTGGGTCTCCAGATTCGTTGCCGCCTGTGATCTGCGTTTGGGTCGTGTGAACGTCTTCGAATTATGTTTATATGCTTAATAAATGAGATACATATATTTGTATTAGCTTTAATTGATAAATTTGCAATAGAATAATTTTTATGAGTTATATGACCGTATTTGTAAATTATGTTTAAAGTCAGTAAGTTCTGTTTTAGCTTCTGTACATCCTCTTTGTTGATCAGCATCATATCATCATCTGAGCACAATCGCGTATCATTAATTTCATGATCCAAAATTATTTCAGACGGCGAGAAACCTTTATCTGATGTAATTGGCTCTATAA
Source organism: Drosophila nigritarsus (assembly GCA_035044305.1). Classification (NCBI taxonomy): domain Eukaryota; kingdom Metazoa; phylum Arthropoda; class Insecta; order Diptera; family Drosophilidae; genus Drosophila; species Drosophila nigritarsus. Next base: position 22,086,417 of record JAWNMF010000909.1, on the reverse strand, counting down.
CTAGTTTAGGCTTCCTCCAACTGTTAATTTACACAGCGTGACTTTTTATCTGCTGTAATTGGTTGATGGGCGAAATATTGCTGAAAATTTTGTCCTTTAACATTCAAAGTAATCGTCAGAATGTCGTTGGTAACCACCCATTTGTTATGGAACGCTGGACGCATGACAAGCTGTCGGAAAAAGTCACGCGATTTCCATACCTCATCGCCTGTACGATCCATGCAACGGCCGGTTAATGTGATATGTGAGTATTGAGCGTTTGACTTTCAGCATCGTAGAGTGCCAAGAGCGCCGCCTTTAGTAGGGCCAGCAATTCAGGTATAAGGTGCGATCGCGTTAAGAAATTTGTCGGATAACCTGGCTCCACGTTTATACCGATATTTTAGGTGCATTATACATATATTTTGGGAGCATTAAGTTCTTAAGATGACTTGCTTAAATTGCTGTTCGAGTCCAGAACTGCACATATGTAAAAAATCAATAGTCTAGTTTTCTAAATAAAACCTATAAGTGTCATATAATGTAGATTTTTATACTTTGATACCGAAGGTATCTGTCTGTGCCCGCGTCAGACAAAGTCTAAAAATGGGAGTGTTAGGTGAGATGTTAACATGTGAACTGATTTTTAATCGGAAAACATGCGGTTCCAATTCCAACTCCGCGATTACACCTTAGCTCTTATTAAAAAATAAATTTTCGAGGCCAAACCTTACAGGAAAATGCAAAACATAATAGATTATTCTAAAACCATAATCCAGAGGCAAGAGAACTATTACATTGTAAAAGTCAAAGAAAAGGGCAATATCACATTTTCCCAATGTACATTAATTGGACAGTTGAGAATGAATGAATATAGTGTGATCAAATGAATCAAAAACAGTTATATATAGTTATGTTGATAGAGGAAAATGTTATTAATAATGATCTGAACAAGTTTTTCATACTATGATATAGGATTATATTTGCAGCCACCTTAAAAAACAAGCGAATCGTTTTTGAGAGCAAAGAAGAAAAATACTAAAAATAGTCTCATAACCCAACAAACCCATATTCTAAGCAATTTATATCCAATAAGAAATCCTATTATTTTTATCAGACATTTCTTAGAGACCTTGGTTATGCAAGTTACTTCTTAAGAGATTATTCTACATAAAAAAAAAACACTTCAAACATGCGAGGAACAATTCAAACATTTATTTTTACCAATGTTTCCAACAGCACTGCTACTATTTTGAGTATATATGCACGTTTTGTGCGATTTTGTGATTACCACAATATCATTAGCCAAATATAGCAATAGCAACAATTGGCATCCAATGAAAAGGGGCTACACAAGGTGGTAATCGGATTGGTCTGCCTACACGCATCGCAAGAGTATATAAATATTAAAGTCATGGCCGTCGGTTTAACCCGCTACAATGCGGTTTTTAAGGCTTCAAGTGAGCAAAACTGTTTGCACTAAGATAAATGCACTGTATTTGTGTGTTGGTATGTCCCATGGTTCGCCATACATAAGTATGTGCATGTGTTGAATTGAATGATGCATTTACGTACCTTGTTCATTTGTGGGTTGCTGCAATTGCGACTGCTCTTGATTATTTGTTTTCCACTGCTGAAGTATGTTCGATATGTCATCGTTCGTTTTGTCTGCGAGAAAACTATAGTTTTCAAGGAAACAGATGGCGTTAGTATTTTTAGCATAAAAAACAACCGCAAAGGCAAACGCAATCGTGAACGTCACTTACATATATGAATCATCCTTTAATGCTTCGTCAATGTCCAGTATATCCATGTCCTGTTGCGGTGACAGTTTCAAATTTACGCTATTCTTTAGGCACAGGAAACAAACAATAAATAAATAAAACATTCACTCTCGCATACATTGGTCGGCTATATGCTCATAGACAAATTATCTTTTTTTCTATTGTGGTACGGCTGCACAACTGGACAGCCACTCAAGCGAAAAACGCAAAGAGGCTTTGTTTACTTTTTGAAATTCTCGTACTCAACAATCCTTGTTATAATATTAAGGCAATTTCTTTACAAATACTTACAATTACTCAGTTTTTATAAATAAATAGACGGCCGCTCCGAGCAATAGGGCTGGCGAACAATCGATTACACTATCGACATTATTGATCGTTTCTCGCCAATACCGATGAATTTTAACATCAATAATGTGACCAATACCAAAATAATACCAAAACTATCATTTCAAAAAGCACCAGCAGAAAAAATGTATTTATTTTTGCAAACCAAAATTGCTACATCGGATGACGTTGTCATATCTGGGCGTTATTACAAAATTCCAAAGATGTACACTACGGATATTCATAACCTTTCAGTTTTTGAAAAAAAAAAAACGATACTTTTGCTATTGCAACCGCGTTAGAGAAATTGTTCAGAAAATCTGGTGATCTAATTGCTAATCGATGATGATGCTGTAAAGTTAATGTTTATCGAGTTTGTGTGTATGACACGGAGAATGATAATGTTGTTGACGGCTGTAATGCTTCAAATTTGGATGTACAAATTGCAAAGTTGTCTGCCATTCCCAAGCATTTTGAAGAAATCCTTCGTCAACTTTGCAATATCTCTGTAAATCACTTGTCACTGCGGCTTTTCAATGAATTTCAAGAATTAGCAAGTGTCAGAGGAAAGCCTGGAGACAAATATTTTCCTTACGAGGGGCGATTATTCATATCCAATCACGCAAAATTAAATATTTAAATTAATCGAATTTCGATATATGCATTTTAAAATATCGTTAGAAAAAAGATTTACATGATAACCCAATGTTAAATTAACATATTCTAAACTTGATTCCTTCATTTGCATTCTTCAAATATATTTTTGAAGAAGTTGAATAGTTGAAGTTGAAGTGTGATCCCCAACACACTACTATGCAAAAGCGTATATTTCATTATATATTTTTTATTATTATTTGCAAATAGATTTTAACAAATACAAAGAGAAAGAGGGTCAAAACTAACTTCGTTGTCGTTAACGTGTAAAAATTCAGGCAAGAACATCTTAATTTTGAAACTTCAATCCTTTGACCCCGTTTCTACTAGATTTAAGGTTAAAATACTATAGTTTAGATCAGGCACAATAATGAATATGTGTCTTTAGGAAGTTTTCAAATAGATCTTTTGAAAAAAGATAACGTCTGCTCAAGTTTACAATTTGTTGACTTATTACATCTTGCAAGCTTCAAGCAAAGCTTAACAATTAATTACAAATAAGCTTAATTAGCATTTAAGCTTTCAATAAATGCAGCTTGACAGGTTTATTATACTTTTTTTTTTTTTCTCAGAAAGTTTTGTGCATGGAATTATTGTGTTGCAGTTCTATTAGAATAAATGCAACGTCGTCATGGGCTGGCAAATTTTGCTATGCTTTTTTTCTGTTTGGCTTTTATTCAAATGCCAAAAAAGTGTGACATATCAAATACCAAGCGTGGATATAAATATGTTAAACGATCGCGGATTTAGGGTTTCAATACCTGGTAAGTAAACGTGGCCGGTTGCAAGGTCAGCATTGTAACTAAACCAATTATAGATGAAATGGGCATGCATCGTGTCTTCTACATGCTGCAAGTGAATGATAAATGTTCGGCTCTTATGGACTACATAACACAAGCAACAAATGGCTCCTGGAGTAGCACACAACAATTCAGATTGTACAATAATGATAAGCTTCATATCGCAATGTTGGTGCAGTATAACGATATTATCTATGAGAAGAGCGAGACACGCGTGATACTGAACAGTCGCCTACTGACCACTCAACACAGCTTATCCCACAACATCAAATATCCCAGCAACCAAGAAGATTGCCAGGTTCATCTAACGTCAAAACCGCCATTAGAAACTTGCAAACCAGCTCGCAGCATAGTGAGCAACAATCAAGGTACTTGCCAAGGTGAACTGCTCTTCGAGGATAATTTTAGTGAGGCGCAACTTAATCGTAGTGTTTGGACGCATGATATACGTCAGCGCATGTATCAAGAAGAAGAGGAACTTGTGGCCTTTGACGACTCACCACGGAACTCATACGTGAAGGAGGGGCACCTACACATTGTTCCAACAGTGGCAAGCGAGGTAAATCAGGGCGTCTATCAACTGGGCGATAGCTGTACGGCTGTGGAAAGTCCGGATCTCGAGTGCAAAATTGATCGAAGAAGCTTCCATAAGATTAATCCGCCGGTATATTCGGCTCAGCTGCATACCCGTGAGTCCTTTAGTTTCAAATATGGAAAAATTGTTGTTCGTGCTAAACTGCCAAAAGGCGATTGGCTATTTCCATGTAAGTTGTTTTTATGGTTTGTTCTGCTTCTATATTTTGCTCTCACTACAAGCAACATTTTCACAGATGTGATGCTGCAGCCAGCTTCAACGCATGTGGAAACGCATTATGCCAATCAGCTTCGTAAGTACAGTTGTCTTCACAATAACGGTGTCTTAGCACATTTTGAAACGTTGAAGATTACTTACCCTTGCAAAGCAAATCCAATTTTAAATTTAATTACTAATTTTACTAAAACAACAAGAAAGCAGTTACCTTTAGTACGCCAAATGTTATACACACTTGTAGACCGAACATTTAACTACATCTAACTTACCCTTGGACCCATTGTTCCTATGGCAACTATAATTTATTACTGTGGTCCGATGATAACGATTTTTTTTTGCCAAATGTGAGGAACTTAATTACAAGTATATTTTGTAAGTTTGATCAGTATGCTATGGTAGAAAATAATCATTTTAATATTCCTAAGATAGCTGTAAAATAAGGAGGAGAGACCCGGTCGGCTGAGTGAGGTCTGCGCATATATATGAATATGTCGGCTAGGCTAGCGATGCTAATAATATACATATGTATATACTTTATGTGGTCGAAGCCGTCTCCTATATTGGTGTCGGCAGCATCTGCTTTGGCTTAAGAATCTGATATATATATTTACATTTATATGCGTACATAGGCAGCATGCGTACTTTAAAGTATGTAAATTGTATTTATGAATATCACAATTTATTTTTCTATGATTAATCTAATTTCGCTTAATAAATCACAGGCATCGCGTTTGCTCGTGGCAACTCTCACTTGCGCAGCACACAGAAGGAGGACATATCGGGTAGTCGCTTATATGGCGGCATGGTCGTTTGGGATCAAGGACGCCCTCTGCAGTTTTTTAAGGATCGACTAAACACAAATCATTATGGTAATGACTTTCACAATTACACAATGATCTGGCAACGGGATAAGTTAATTCTCACTGTGGACGAAGAGATTTACGGAGAGCTCTACGATGGCTTGCCCTTTTTCAACGAAAAATGTTTCATCATTTTTGGCGTTACAGTGGGCGGTTTTCTCAACTTTGATGATGACATTATATCTAATGATGTAAAACCATATAAGAATCGTGAGCCGCGCGCCGCTCTCTCATTTTGGCATCGTCGAGATACCTGGGCTCCCACTTGGGAAAATAGCAGCGCGATGATTATAGATTATGTTCGAGTGTATGCTGAGTAGTATCGATATATAAATGTGAATAGTTATAGAACTTATATGATTTATATGATATGTATGTTGGTTTTTTTTTTCAGGAAATTAAATTTATGTTATTAAATATATTTTGGATATTAAATGTAAATTCGTGTTTTATTTTCTCTATCAGCTTTAGCTTTGAAATACCTCATAAAAATTAAATAATTATATATAGAACAAAGCTGTACAATGAAAACAACGAAATTGAGTAAAATCCATTACCGTCAATCTCTATTCCTCGAATTTAACATTATTTTCGAATTTGTAATGCCATGGAATATGTCAACTTTCTTAAACAAATAATTAAGTAAATAATAATTATATTTAACCTTTCCGATAATTAGTTTGCCGTATCCAGGCAGTCGTATATTTTATTTATAATAACCTTTGGCATTCTTATAAAAACAAGTAAAAATGCTGTAGTAAAGTAAGCTCAGGGTCTAAAAAATATTCTTCAATTTGTGAAATTAACGTCAAACTCTTGCTCAAAGTGCTCGTGCAAACCGAATTAATGAATCTGTGCATAACCATGCCATTTTGAGTAGAATTTGCAAGTTGACCGGCCGATATCCTATTGATAATTGATAATAGAGGAGCGCTCGCCCAAATTCGAAATTGAAAAAACGATCTTTTGCGATTCACCAGAATCACGAATCCTGCCTTTTACATAAGTAATATGTATGATTCTATGTAAGTTATCGATACATTTTAACCAAGTGCAGAGTTGCCAATTATAGATTACAAAAATCGGACAGATTGATTAGAATAAAATGCCAAAGCATGCCACATTTGGCTCTCATAAGAACTTTTATTTCTTGGTTTTACAACCGAAATATGTTGCAATTTCCTGAGCGATATTTTTTTTCGATCTGAGAACAGTGTCACAAGACTTGCAATATTGGCACCATGCCTTACTGTGATCGCTGCTATCCTGACCTGTGAAATCTGTCTAGTTTATCCAAGGTTCACGAAAGTTTTGCTTGTACAATTCTCTTGTCATGTTCTAGTATACATTGAGGATTACAACAAAGTAACATTTACTTTTATTTGCTCCTTTTGACAATAACACAACCGATAGTTGAAACCGATTAACACCGTTCATTTCAGAATTTGCGTATTGCTTATACATCAAATTTTTTTTATTAAAAGAACAAAAAATTATGGACTTGTTGAAAAAATGCTTGGTTTCCATACAGGAATGAGATTCGTCCGCTAAAGGGCCAACACGGCTACAATTGCCTGGTGTCTCTAGAATCTAATCTCAGAGATCGACGCGCTCATACAGAGAGAGAGAGCGACAGACAGGCCACACATGCATGTTACATAAATAATCTCAACTCAAAATATGTACCTTGTATAAAAATAAGCCGAAACCGGTTTAGGAGCTGCAGACTCAGTTAGTAAGTTGGAGTTGGACAAAATGTCTGTAGATGGTAGATTACAGAGAGATAAGCTGCTGTTGAGACTGCTACTTTGTATGTGGATTGTTAAAATACGATGCTACAAGGTGCCTGCTGCCCTAGTGGAGCCATTGGAAAACGGTTTTCGTGTTTTCATACCAGGTATGCAATTAACTTCAAGAATGCATCAACCAGTTTTACTTGCCGAATTTCATTTCAAGACGAACCTGGCGTCAAAAGAGTTGACTTTAATGTGAACCGCAATCGCAATTTCACAAACTTTGAGGAGGGCGAGTTCAAAGCTCAGGTGCGTCAGCCGCAGAATGGACGCTGGCAACATGATTTTGTTAGAGCACCTTTGAGAGCACATGATACGGTCTACATTTGGACAAATGTACAGCATAGCAATGCAATATATCGCGATCAGGCTCTGCCACAGCAGGTTTGTCAATTGTTTGACGATAATTTGCCAGCTAACTGCACTAAGCAGAGCACTGATCAAACTTTAAGAACAACTACACCCAGAAGCAACTTAGTATATGTCACGTCGCCGGCTTTACTTTGCGTTGAGAAAAGCGAAACTGTGGTGTCACCACCACCAACCAATCCGATTTGCAAGGGCACATTGATATTCGAAGAGGAATTCGATTCTCTCAATGAAAGTCTTTGGCTACACGAAGTTCGGGCACCACTTGACAATGCAGACGCTGAGTTTGTGCTGTACGATGGCAAGGCACGTATTCGAAGTGGTCAACTAATCATCGAGCCAAAGCTGTGGTCCAGCTATCGACCAGACTTGCACATAACAAATGCTCATCTGGATTTATCGGACCGTTGCACTGGGACTCACAATAGGCAAAAGGAGTGTGTGCTGCACACAAGTGGGCCTCTTATAATGCCACCGGTGGTGGTGCCACGCTTGAGCACTAAGGAATCTTTTGGCTTTAAATTTGGACGTGTGGAGATACGCGCTAAGCTTCCAAAAGGCGATTGGCTGGTACCACTGTTGCTGCTGGACCCGCTCATGGAGTCGTATGGCCAAACTGGCTATGAATCTGGTGCGCTCACATTATTCAACTTGTATTTAGAGTATTGATAACATTTTATAGGTCAGTTGCGCGTTGCCATGGCCCGTGGTAATGAGCAACTACGTCTGCCCCATGGCAAACTCATCGATGGTCGGACTATATATGCTGGTGCCGTGCTGTCCACTGAGGCGTCTCAGCGTGAAGACTTCTTGGTCCAACAGCGGCGGAGCATTCATTTTGGCGATGACTTCCACGTGTACGGCCTAATATGGAGCAGCCAAAGTTTGCGGTTTTCAATTGATGGTCAAGATTATGGGGAATTGTTAAGGGGCTTCGCGGAATCAGGAAATGCCAGCTGGCGTCGAGGTGGGCCGATGGCGCCCTTTGATCGCATGGTAAAAGCACGTTAGCTTCCATACTCTTTTAACACATCTTCCATTTTAAACTGACTCTTACACTCTGTTTCCATTACAAATACGTCCATTTCTCCTTGAGGTCGCTCTTGCTGCCTGAGAGCCTAAAACTATGTGCACTTTTTACAAACACGTCGAAGAAGGCAACTTCCTTGTCAATTGCTAATGAAACAAAGCCAGCTTGGAATTACTTATATATTATCTGCAGCCTTACGCATTTTCCGTATGCATAAATATGAGAGCGCATGTGTGAGAAAGAGATGGCAAGATAATCGATGCGACTGTCAATATGTTATTGTATTTACTCTGCAAAGCCCCGTTACCTACAATTGCTTGTATATATGTATATAGTTGAATAAAAATATGCGCGGGCTTAGTTTTTTTTACTCTGCAGTCCCAGTGTCTGCCATAAGTAAAGAGTACATCTGAAGACCTTCTCACATATCTCTTCTACGCTTATTACTCCGCCCCTAATAATCGATAATAGCTATAGTTTTTTATATAAGGTCACAACGCTTTGAATCTTCTTTTAAAGGTCGGTGAAAAATAAATGTTCACGGTACAAAAATATATCCCGGTCAATTTATATTAATAGTAACACCCTTCGAAAATCCGCCCAAAAAAATGTCCATACCTTTCTCAATTACAGAGATTGATTTACACTGATAGTTCATAATTGCAAACTATTATTTTATAATTATTGCCAGTCCAGCATTTTCAATAATGAATTACTGTCAGTTCCATTCCATTCTGTCCCATTTTTTCAAACTTGCACCATTTTGCTGTGATGTATAAGGCGCTGTGAAGTGTGACTAAATATATGCTTGCGCTAACCTTTGTTTAAACTACTTCCATATATTCATCTCACCAATTGGATAAAAAAAATTATCCAACATTACATATTTCAGTTTTACATCACACTGGGCCTTTCAGTTGGCGGCTTTGGAGATTTTGTTGATGAGTTACGTACTGCTAACTTTGAGAAGCCATGGATCAATAAACACCCACAGGCGAAGCTTAAATTTTGGCAGAACCAGGATCAATGGTTACCTACTTGGAAGAAGCCAAAGTTGATCGTTGATTATGTTCGTGTTTATGCAATTTAGATAATAATGGCATAAAGACTTAAGCAACTCTGTAGATTGAAAATAAAAGAAATTATGACCTTTGTGTACTTTTGTGATAACCATTCGCGTATAATGCAAATTGAAATGAAATGTTTGCTATTTATATTTTCTTACTTTATTGGACTAGATGCTAATGACATTGAAAAAATTAATAAAACGGTTAACTGAGATGGAGATGCAGTAGAATGGTAAAAAATATAGTTATATTTAAAAAACTATCGGTCTGCCAATAAATAAAGTACTTTAATTTAAATTTAGCAGATAATCTTTATTTGCAACAGAAAATAAGCAATGAATGCTCTTCAGAATAAATATTTCTTCATACGGTCAACAAAAACGGTACATTTCTCTATAAGATGAATAACCAAACAAAGTTTCAAATCAACGACATGCTACGGATTAACGCTGTTTAAAAAAAAAATGGTCAGGGAATAACGAAAACTTATGAATTTAAAATTAATGATCATGGAAAAGTCGTCACTAATAAAAAAAACAGAGTCCGATTGCTTGCAACCTGAAACGGAGCAGAAACAGAACAAGAATTCGTTGCCTATGTGACCACAAATATTATTTTGAAAGAACTTTTGTATATACTTGCAACCAGGGTACTCGGTAACAAATCATTTAAGCAAAAGGGCTGTACAAGCAAAAAAAAAACCGGGTTTCATCGCGTAAACGCATGTGGACCTAGAATAATCATGAGTGGGCGTTTTCCACATGTATACAACTTTTTAATTTAAATATGGCCGAATGGAAATACTTGCCCATTGGTGACTGACTTTTCCCATTTGCGTATTGGTCTATTAATCTAGTAATAACATTTGTTTTTAGAATTAATATTCCAGATCTAAAAATGCTTATGAGCATACACATCCTTATTCATATGGGAATTATGTTTGAATTGTGTTTCATGTCTGGTCTACTTATTATATATACTTCTTGTTCTGTGTTGTATCGGCTAAAAAGTCATTTTGCGGAGGCGTAACTCACAATAAACATTTTAAGTTTGCAGATCTAATAAATTTGACGAGATGTAATAATGTATTATGGAAATGTTGTATTGCAATATATCATTGAACATAATTTATATCTTCTTTGTAGTGCTTCATTGCGTGCTTCAATCAGTGTCTGACTGTAGGCTGCGTTCTCAACTTCGCAGATGATTACTTATGGCCTGCGACGCGGATGTATAGTTATGGCGATGTAAAGGCTGAAAATAAATTTGTTGAACAATCCGATTCTCGTTCTGGGTACAACCAAGCCTGATGATTGACCATGTGAAATTTTACACTATTCATGCAAATGAAGAATAAATTCATTTATGTATGTGCATAGATATAAAGGTGTACATTAAGGATAAGTGACAGAATACTAAAAAGTTTTCCCATTATTCTTCTTTGATCCATTATTACGTGAGCTCTGTGTAGATTTTTTTTTTCGCTTATCAGAAGACCAATCCACGTCGTCTTCGTCGTCAGTACCACCAGTATTACTTGACTGCAAATAAGTTGATGTTGAGCTTGAGCTGGCACTAGAGCCTTCCTTGGTTGCCAATCGTCGACTAGCGATGCGAGATGAGATGCGGCCCATGCCCATGCACTTCTCCAAGTGAGGTGCAAATCTGGCTGCAGCCACTAATCTTTCACAATTTGGGCAGGTGCAGTCCATCTGCTTTTTAGCGGTCGATATACCAAAAATGTCCAAATTCGGCATCTCACACATGTGAAATGCAGACTCTCGATTCTCCTCGCCGACTCCATCAAGCGCTGCCAGATTGCCGGTCTTACGTAAATGATGTGTTTCTATAAAAATGCCCGCCACAACATCATCTAGAAGTGCCTGATACAAATAGTTGGAAGCCTCGTCCAATTCTTTTGGTTCCTTGATTAGTTCTCGAAAATTGATTGCAATGGTGGAGGGTGCTGAATGGTTTGAAGCCGTTGTGAGCGTTTGAGATGTTGTCGCACTCAATGGATTCAGCTGATTTGTATTTGAATTGGCCATGTTTCGTTTAACATATAGTTTATAAATTCTTATTTTTTTTTATTTTTGCAAAATCTGCAGACGGTTGATGCTCACTATCGATGTAAAACCATCGATGAATTTACCCGAAGCAAAAAACATAAAATCTCTATCGATATTTCTTTTTGAAGATTTAATGCCAAAATAAATATTTTCGGTCCACCACAAAAAAGATACGTTCACCGCGAACATGTGAGGCCAAATGCAAGGAATTGAAATACAGTTTAAAAATTATCTACATGGTCCTTAAATTAAATAAGCAAGAAACAATTTCGGCTAGCGAAATTAATTTTCAAACTGCCTTAGCTTTTGCGTGAATAAAAAAAGATCCCATATCATGTTCATATATGCAAACTAAAAAAATCAACCTGTGTCCTTAAATGCAGCCCATTAAAGTCCCTAATTAATTATTTATTTGAATTGAGAAATAGCTGGTTGAATGTATTTTCGACAACTTGTCTGGACATGTCGCCTATTGTTCGTTGCTCTGCGAACACAATTACTAACACTCTTTGGACACTCATTCTGCAAATCATAAAAAACTACAACAAGAGATATCGATAGATTTTACGTTTTCTTTCGCTAAGAAGTCATCGATGTTTTTACATTGATAGTGAGCATCAACCGTCTGCATATTTTGCAAAAATAAATATAATAAAAATTAATAAACTATATGTTAAACAAAACATGGCCAATTCGAATACAAATCAGTTGAATCCATTGAGTGCGACAGCATCTCAAACGCTCACAACGGCATCAAATCATTCAGCAGCCTCCACCATTGCAATCAATTTCCGAGAACTAATCAAGGAACCAAAAGAATTGGACGAGGCTTCCAACTATTTGTATCAGGCACTTCTAGATGATGCTGTGGCCGGTATTTTTATTGAAACACATCATTTACGTAAGACCGGCAATCTGGCAGCGCTTGATGGAGTCGGCGAGGAGAATCGAGGATCTGCGTTTCACATGTGTGAGATGCCGAATTTGGACATTTTTGGCACATCGACCGCCAAAAAGCAGATGGACTGCACCTGCCCAAATTGTGAAAGATTAGTGGCTGCAGCCAGATTTGCACCTCACTTGGAGAAGTGCATGGGCATGGGCCGCATCTCATCTCGCATCGCTAGTCGACGATTGGCAACCAAGGAAGGCTCTAGTGCCAGCTCAAGCTCAACATCAACTTATTTGCAGTCAAGTAATACTGGTGGTACTGACGACGAAGACGACGTGGATTGGTCTTCTGATAAGCGAAAAAAAAAATCTACACAGAGCTCACGTAATAATGGATCAAAGAAGAATAATGGGAAAACTTTTTAGTATGCTGTCACTTATCCTTAATGTACACCTTTATATCTATGCACATACATAAATGAATTTATTCTTCATTTGCATGAATAGTGCTAAATTTCACATGGTCAATCATCAGGCTTGGTTGTACCCAGGACGAGAATTGGGTTGATTCAACAACTTTGTTTTCAGCCTTTACATCGCCATAACTATATTTCCTCGTCGCAGGCAATAAGTAATCATCTGCGAAGTTGAGAACGCCGGCTGCAGTCAGATTCAACACAACAGGGAAGATATAAATGATATTCTGAATAAAAAAGTGAATGTCTTAAAATGCGATTAAGTATTATTTATTTCAACCAAGAATGGTCCAATGATCCCATGCCCTTTCCGCAACTCGTCCGGCTGTGGCAATTTTTCATTCCTCCCTGCACACAGTTGCCAAAATATCCACAATACCAGACATATCTTGCATAACAGTGCAGACAATGAAAAATAATGCCTAAAACATCTAATCCTTCTTTAAAATTTATTTTTCAATACATTTTTTGCAACAATAATTTATCAATTAATACCTGCAACTGATACTGATGCTGATGTTGCCCATGCGAAAAATGTTTCACATCTTTGAAAAACGCCCATTCGTTCCGTAAGATGTTCTGTGTGACTTATAATTGTATTTTCTTTGCTTAGTGCTGGAACGCAATTTAATTTTTTTGGTCATGCTCATATAATTTTTTCTGCCATAAAAGAAAGAATCTGGTTATTTTGTACGCTTTCTGCTTTTGCCATACGTGCAGAATGCCTTATTGGTATCGCTGATAATATCGGAAAATGTATGTATTTTCATATATAATTGGATAACTGAAACAAAAATCGGCAGATCCGTCCGATAAATGGTCAAAACGGGAACACTGTATATTATGTCCTGAATTAGTTCTTTAGAAACGGCCATGTTTACCACCATCGATATTTTTTGGGAATGACATCGATGTTTTTTAGGAAATTCAGAACATCGACTTATCGATGTTAGATTGGTGCTGCATACGAACACAAATGGAATGACGCTTAACAAAAAAAAAGAAATTTACAAATTGCTCGTGGAGAAAATATACAACAGATGCCAGCAAATACAATCGGAAAATGAGCGCAGCGTTATGAGGTGAGTAATGAACCCACATTTTGCTTCATCGCTGAAAGGTAAGACTATTAATTGCAGAGTAAATTGCATAAAGAAGATACTAAACCGACGCGCATATGATGTGGAGCTGTTAAAGAAACGGCTTGACAAGCATGGTGACAATTGGCGCTCGGTACCAATGGTGACGGCTCAAGCAAGGGGTAAGCCCGAACAGAAACGTCGTGGACCGAAACCTAAGAACATACCGAATGTAACAGACTTATCAGCTGAAATAGAACATAAGACATTCCGCAAGTCCAGGAAAGAGCGTGTGAAAAAACAACAGCAAACAGAGCTCGGCGCAGCTACATCGACACATCAATAATCATTTAACTTGAAAGAATTGATTGATCATCGATGGCCCATTTGATTCTTGAAAATAAAAAAATTTGCAAAATGGGTATTTTTGGGTATATTTTATTAAACTCTTACGGAAATATTAAACAGCATCAACAGGATTTTTTTAAAAATTTTATTCGGCCTGTCGCAGACGGGCCAGGCGTTGTGTCAGCTCATCCTGTTCCTGCGACACTTGAGTGGAGGCACCAATGGTAGCTGATTGCACGCCGCTGGGCAGTTCCATATTTAGTTCGAGGCCAGCCTCGTCAGCAACCTGTTGCAAGAGGTTATCCACATCTCCTTGGGGCACAGATGTGGTCACCGTGTCAGACATTGTACCCTCCATCACTGAGCTTTGTACATCCAAGTCTTCGAACTGCGATTCGAATTTCTCCATCAACGATGAGATTTTTTCCAGATTCATACCTTTCATGGCAGCATCCATGGCCTTAACCACACCGGCCATTGAGCCAGTGACTTTACGTGTTGTTAATGCCGATTGTACCCGACTAGCGACTGCATCCACGCGTGCACTCATACGCAGATAATTAACAGCCTGATTCTTTTGCCTGATGGCATTCTCAGCGTGTATGCGAGCCACATCCATGTTACCCTTTTGTATGGCCTTCTTGGCTTTGACCTTCTCTTGTTTTTCCTCCTTTTCGCATTTCTTGGAATTGCGCTCCAGCTCTTTTACGGCAAACTTTAAATTAAAAAGGTGCTCTATGGAGGATTGTGGGTGTGTTATTCTAATTGAGTGGACTGAGAAATGGCGTCATAGTTTTTACTTACTTTCCATTGAAGACGTGGACATGTCGTTACCCAGTTTGAAGCTAGTATTTTTAATGTTAAACAATATTTGGTAGTCCTTTCGGCATACACTTGATCGCTTATTTTTAATTTAATAATTTTTTTTTAACTTGAATGAATCACTTTTGTGTATTTTTTTAAACAGCTGTTTTCAGTGAGAACATGTACATATATATCGACTCGATAATTATGATGCTTTTTTGTTACAAGTTCCACATTCGGAATCGATATGCGAAAGTAGTTATCGGATCAAAAATTTAATATGAAGAAATACTAGTTGTGACAAAAGTGTCAAATAACTACATATAGTTGCGAGAAGAGTAAGCAATTAAAAATATGCATCTAGCAATTCTAGATTATCGATATCAATTATTATCGTATTTGCAATTTATTAATATGTCCCCAATGCAGTATTTTTACTTTAAGGTAAAAGGAACCAAATCTTGTGCTTTTTGATAATCAGTGCAACTTGTTGATGCAGGAATGATGCTGAAATTTCGCCATACAAAACCTTACAAACTATCATAAAAAAGATTATTGCTGATGTTGCTCCTCAGTATGAATCCAGCATATGACGCATCTTGAGTAAAGACTAGTGTTCTGGGTATCTCCTAGTCACGCGAGGGTATATCCCAAGGCCTTCTTATTTGTTTTCATGTTTAATGCTTAGTAATAATTAGATGTTATTTAAAGTAGGGAATTTCTCACGACGAAAAATACTGAGATATATAGGTAGGTTAGGTAGGTATTTTAACCATCATTTGCATATACCCTAAAGGAAAGTATTTACACTTATACAAACCAATTTATATTTGAAAATAGGCAATTACAGTTGATTTAAGAATATTTAATTTTTGTCGAAGCAATAAAATGTTGCCTCCCGTAAAGATTTGCAGCTGTTGCAAGGTCTGGCAGGTAGGTTGAAAAATATGGTCCTGAACAGGTACTACTTGGTCGGGCGTAGTTTTGCATTACATTTCTATACCATCTCAATATCACATCGTCATGTCAGTCAATATTTCATTTTCAGAATGTCGAGTCGCAACCATTCGCGCTTCATATTTGAGACGATGGAAAATATACGGATCTTTCGCCACCAACGTTTCGGAGTAGAATGCCATACCTGTTTCAGTCGCGTACGGTCAGACGAGCCGTATAGCCACCATTGGCTGAATAACAAAGCTGATCAGCACATTAAATTAGGACTGGCAGAGAAGCTACTGCTCAAACGCATCGAACGGGAGCACATTGAAACCTTTTTCCTGTGCGATGAGAGTGCAGTGGGGCGCACTAATGATTTTTTGCTGGAAGCCGGTATGGAGGCCGTACCACAGCTACTGCGCTTTCTTAGCTACGAGGCCACTCGGCTGGAGATAACCATTGGGTTCTATGTAGAAGCGACCAAGCACCTTATGTACTACGAGAGCATACCTGTTGTAATAAACCATTATTTGGATATAAAAGATACGGTGGACATGGTGTTTTCACTATTACTTGAGAAGATAAGCAACTATGTGCTCATGAAGCAACGAGTTCCACTGGAGGCATGCACCATAAAGCGCGTAAAGCTCATTGTAAAGCGGCAATGGAACGGGAAACTCGAACTTCCATTGCAATACCGAATAAAAAACGATAAAAGTTTTCTAAACGCCAACAATGCGTCACCTGTGGACCTGGCGGTGCTCACCGACAGCTACATGAGCAATAAACTCTTCACCGACTCATTGATAGTGAATTTATACTGCTTGCGTGTGTGCGCAAGCACAAAGGAGCTATATGCGGTTCCATATCTGCTCAGAAGCGAGGATGTGGCAAACACACCAACATTTCTTATACTATCAGATGTAGAAGGTGAATTTCGCGGCATGCATGAAATACGAAATGTGCGCCGGTTTCTGAGAGCAGATTCACAGGATAATTTATTTGAGTGCCGAAAATGCAAGACGCATTTTGCTGATCGTTTACAGTATACATTGCACAAGCAAATCAATTGCGGGAGTGGCTTTATGGTCTGTCACATTGATCGGGACTCGACGGAGTTTTATGAAAATTGTTTGTTGTTACCCAGACAGTTCTTCAAATACGCATGGTTTGGTATTGGGAATCAATAAAACGAATTTGTTATATTATTTTTGTTATTGTTTATTTATTATTTTATTATTTGAATGGTTTTAAATTTTATTTAAAATATTGAAACATTTAATTGCAATATATAAAATAATGCAAATGGCGCAATTATATCGGTAATTTCGATATTTATATGAAAAAACTCAATTCGGTGACTTTTACGAAATTTGGACCCAACTTTACAAATACACAATTGTTGACCAAAAAATAATACAAAAATTAAATTTTACCTTTGAAGAGGAATTGGATGTTGTGGCGTGCTTATGCTCATCAATGGTTTGCAAACTCTGATTGTCGATTTAAACAGGACGATAGTAATCGAAAGCAATGAAGGCGAGATAATTAAAGAGGAGAGAGTCAACAATATATGCAGAATAACTGTGCAGATGGTTAATGTGTAAACAGAGCAGCGGACAATAAATTACAATTAACCAAAGGCATGGTTCAAATTAAAATAAGTTATAATTATAAAATTTAAGAAATTGATCGATGATTGGTTTTCAATATCTACCAGTGTTTTTGGCATTATCTTACTCAGCAAATACGGCCTTGATGGAAAAAATTGATGTTGCAATGCAGTTTCTTGTTGCCTTCTTAAACACTGTTTATCTAAAATTAAATAAATACTTAAATATAATTAAATTAAAAACAATATTTTCTGGTGAATTATGATTTGAATTTTTCGCCCTGAGCCTGTTTACATTTTCGAAGTGAATGTCAAATATTATCAGTGGTGGACCGAAAATATACTGAAAATACTGGCAACTATATGAATTAGGAACATTCAAGAATCCAGAATTAAGGTGAATGGCAGATGTAAATTCACAGATGTCGGCGTCATAGGAGAATGGTCAAAACACAAATTATTAATAAAGCTGCACTTCTTTACTCCAAAGTGATATAAAAAAAAGTCGTCCCAATTTTAAAATGAATCCATTGGATAAAATACACGCATTAGATGAAATCGAGAAAGACATTATACTATGCATGCAGAGTGCAGGTAAGTTGCAGTCAAATGTGCATTTATACGAAAATCTAACTTGGTTACCACAAAATAGGGCAAGCGCTGCAAGAGCTCGGCAAAGAAAAGTCGTCACAAAAGAGTGCCGAGACGCAGTCGCAACAATTTTTAAAAAGCCTATCTAGTGTCGAGTCCAAACTCTCTGAACAAATCAACTACCTCACACAAGTATCTACCGGTCAGCCGCACGAGGGTTCCGGCTACGCATCCGCCAAAGTCTTGCAAATGGCCTGGCATCGCATACAACACGCCCGCTCTCGGGTACGAGAACTGGAAGAGACGAAGGCCAAACACTCACATGCCGCCAGACAACAACAAAAGCGGCAGCAAGAACATGCTGCCGCACAGCAACAACAGCAGGCCGCCGCTGCGGCTGCGGCTCAGCAACAACAGCAACATGCTTCTGGTGGCGGCGTTGGCGGTTCAGGAGCTGCTGATGGCGGTACAGCGGGTATCAGCAATAGCGCTGGCGGTGCAGCTAGCGTAGATGCTGGTGGTGGAATGCCAACCAATTAATTCAGAACAATTTCAATTAAATTTATTTTTATTTTTTGTATCTACATTACACGTTGGGTTATGTGCTCACATCTTTGCTAATATCAATGGCTTCAGTTGTGAGAGAAATTGCGCTTTTACAAATATCAAAGAAGTTTTGCTCGCACACGTATCGCACACACTGCAAGAGGACATTCCGTTCGTGACGTATATCAGACGCCAGCAGTTTGGACAACATAGTATTTTGCTTGCTCGTCTCACGCGCACGCTTATAATTTAGGCCATAAAAGGGTTTCTGGCGCCCAGAACTACGCCTAGTAGTTGTTCCTGAGCTCCGTTCAATTTTATCAATTGGCGATGATTTTTTTTCCGATGCGCTGGGAACTGGAAATGATTCAGCTTTTCTTTCAATGGGTAATTCTTCAGGTCCTTCATCTGATGAGTTGGACACATTCTTTGAGTCTGTATCTATCAATGTCTTGGCAGAACATTCTTGCGTCAATGTCTTGGCAGAACATTCTTGCGTCAATGTCATGGCAGAACATTCTTGCTTAAGCTCAGGCGAAATTGTTATTTGTCGTTGTTCTTTCGTTGTGCATATACTAATGCTTGAATTAACTACAGTTAAAGGCGAATCAACTACTACAGTATTATTCGTGTCTACCGGTTCATTATCATCGTCACTGTCCGATCCGTACATGCCCAACATGTTGCTCAATGCATTTTGATTGGATTTGACTTTTGCCTCAACATGCTCGTATTCTGTCATTCGACTGGTGCCGCGAAAAATGCGCACTAATGTTGATTTAAGGTCGGCAGCCTCTTGTAGCGACGTTTCTCTTTTGTCCGGTTCCGTTCGTACCTTTTGATGTTCTATTTGCCCAACTGGTATTTTTACAGGACGCCTTTGTCTTTTAGCTTGCCTTGTGCGCTCTTTTGTACATGCTTGTGGATTGCTGCGTAGTCGATCGCCCGTCTTTGCAAAACGCAGTTTTGAAGATTCCAAGCGTTCACCCCGTTTCAAGCGCTGCTCCTTTGCGAGTTTGGCTTTTTCAACATTGGTCGCTGTTGGAAATCTGCAACGCCATAAATAGTATTTAGTAGTAGTTTAGTATTAATCTAAATCTCAATAATTACCGATTGCATCGTTCTGCACGCCAAGCAGAAATGTCCTCAGAAGTCCACACTTTCCTTACGGTTTTGTATAAGCCCGTTATGTGATTTGCCTCAATATGTCGTTCCATGACACTGGCCAAGGCGACAAAACTACAATCCTCAGCGGGACAGGACTCATGCTGTTCCAAATGTCGCCTCATGTCATGGGCTGTGGCCAACTCCATGCTACAGTTGGCACAATATTCGGGAGTTGGCGATGGTGTATATACTATTGTAGGATCCTTGTTGGTATCCTGTGATCGAAGTTGAAGTAATGCATTGGTATACTTAAATGTGAAATTTGTCATACTTGTTGATCACGTTCAATATATTTTGCGGGCACAGTGCTACCGCGTGGCCCATACATGGGTGGTGGTTGTTTGGTGCGTGGAAGCAGCGTCATACCACATGGAGTTAAGTAGTGTAGGTTATTGCTTTCGGGTTGTTTCTTATTTTTATTGAAATTTGGCGAAGGCAGACGAAATTTGGGACCCATTTTGTCTTGAAAATTTACGGCATTTGATGATTATAAGATTCGAAATATCGATGTTTTCGAGCACATACCCTTCTCGACATATCAACTGTTTGTGACATTGATAATGCCATACTTTTAATAACATCGATAAGAAATTCGATAAGTCATCGCAAACGCACGATATAGAGCGAATTTCTACGAATGTTGCAAGCTCTGAATGTGTACAGGCAAAAACTATGCATTCTGTACACTTTTCAGAATGTAAGAAATGTTGATGGTGGAATCAAATGTATTAAAATAAATGTCGAGAGTTATCTGTTCGACATTTTGCCATGAGCGATTTGGCAAATTTATGTATTTCATTTTTAAAAAATACAAATTTGTTGTTGGTAACTATAACACATATGTGTAGTATGTAACATCACCTGTCTTATATGACTTAAAACATAATGTAGACTTTGATTTTTGCTTTAATATACATGGTTCTTATGATATTTAATTTTATATTTGTTGTAACTGATTGCAGCAACTCTTTTTTGGGATTATTCAGCTATTTTCGTCTATGAATTTCTGGTAACACTGGAGCGACTGCACTGCAGTGTTACACAGTGAGCACGTATAGCAAAGTAGAGAAGGAAAGTGAAATTGTTAATACATATTTGCATAGCACGCATTAGGTCTCACCGTTGTAGAAAAACAAGGCAAATACTCATATTATCAGCAATGCAAAGCGTGCTAAATACAGTAAAGGGCACAGCGCTAAATGTGGCAGAATACTTGACACCAATTCTAAAGGCAAGTACTAACCAATGTTTTGTTTTAATATTTAATTTACTTTTGTATTTGGTAAATACACAAAGTGTTATTTCAATTCAGTGAATTGTGACTTAATAATACATTTGGTGAGCTCTATTTTGGGCGCTGCCGCCTGAGCTGTATTCAACTGTCCATTATTGAGAAATTATTGTTCACATTATTATTAATCAGGAATCGAAATTTCGAGAAACTGGAGTTTTAACACCAGAGGAATTTGTGGCAGCCGGTGATCACTTGGTGCATCACTGTCCCACTTGGCAGTGGGCAGCGGGTGATGAGAGTAAAACAAAGCCATACTTGCCAAACGGTAAATACATATTATATGTCCAACAAACAGCGATTCAAAGCTAATTCTAATGTAGATAAACAATTTCTGATAACACGTAATGTGCCATGCTATCGACGCTGCAAACAAATGGAGTATGTGGGCGAGGAGACACTGGTAGAGGAGGAGTCCGGCGATGGTGGGTGGGTGGAGACACATCAATTAAACGATGACGGCACCAATCAAATCGATGAAAAAATATGCGAATTAACACTAGACGAGAGCAAGGTATAAATTAAATCAGCACTTACTAACTAAAATCAGAAAACTTATGGTATTTATTTAGGACGAAATGCACACTCCAAATTCCGACAAGATGTTGCCTACAGCGGCAGATAATGATGAGAATGATGACGATGAGGAGGCCATTGACATGGATGCATTTGAAGAAAGCGGCATGCTAGATCTTGTTGATCCCGCAGTCGCCACCACAACAAGGAAGCAAGAGGCCGAAACACGTCCTTGCAACACAACAGCATCAGTTGGTGCAAGCGAGACTGCTAGTAGCGGTGACTCCGTATTACGCACCCGCACCTACGATCTGCACATCACGTACGATAAGTACTACCAAACGCCTCGGCTATGGGTGGTCGGCTACGATGAGCAGCGGAAACCACTTAATGTGGAGCAAATGTACGAGGATGTATCGCAGGATCATGCCAAAAAGACTGTTACCATGGAATCGCATCCCCATTTACCAGGTCCCAATATGGCATCGGTTCACCCCTGTCGCCATGCTGATATTATGAAAAAGATCATCCAAACTGTTGAGGAGGGCGGCGGCCAGCTCGGTGTACATTTATATTTGATCATATTTTTAAAATTTGTGCAAACAGTTATACCAACTATTGAATATGATTTTACGCAAAACTTCAACATGTCCTAGGAGCTTGGTTATAAGCTTGACGCAATACAATAGCAATATAATAAAAAATATTACTCATAAACCCATAATCCACGGTGTAAGTTGTTCTACAGGCAAATAACGTAGTAGCATCCGATATCCTCGTATAATAAATTTGACAAAAGGACTGCATATCATTGACAAGGTCACATTGAGTATCTACTGTTGACCAAGATGATAAGCTGAGTCGTCATATCCCTGTCCGTCCATCTAGACTATGGCAAACGTAAATATTTTTGACGCTATTTTTGCTAGAGATTTTTATACAGATAAGTATATAACAGCGATTTGCTGTTCAATATTAAATAATAAAATAGTCTTCGAGGATTCAATATTCTATCTCTCTCGAGTTGGCTAAATGGTAAAAGGTTTTGTGCCCGTTGTTTTCTGTGTTTCAACATCGATCGTCCACTATTTCAAAGTCGATGTGCTGTACTATCTAAAATTTCGTTGAAATGTCACAGGTTGCCGCCAAATTGGAAAGGAGGTCCCGTAATCCGCGAAATCAGAAATGTTTATGTTCCACATTTATCGGTGATCGAATGTATAACAAAACGAAATTGTAAGCAGCAGCATCTGTTTGTCTGCGTCATATTGGCTTTATTTTCCCAGAAGCAGCTAATTCGAACATAATTCGGAATTATAATGTTGTCCTTAAGTGTGTAACGCTTTGAAGGAAACGCTATCGACTCCATAGAGTATATATACAATGTTGGACAACATCACTAGTCCCACAGCTTTGAACGCTATCTTCATAAAACTTTAAACATAGTTGTGCTACAATCGATAATGTCTGGGTCGGCCACATCAGATCAGTACTTCATATAAATGCCAACAAAAAAAATAATAAGTTAATGTATGAAAACACTTTTCGATATAAAGGTATTTAAGACACTCTCTAATTACTTTTAAACTGTATCTTTCCCTTTTTTCCCTCTAATTAAATTTGATCTTATTTTTGAAATGCTGCAAACAAATACAAAATTGTGAATAATTTACAATGTTGAGACTGATATTACCTGCTATATATACATATATGCCAAAAACGTTGTTTCTACAAAACTGAAATGTTTTCTTCTTTTTTTTATAATTACTTTTTATTATATTTTTCTTCTTTGTTGGTTGGTTGGTTGGTTGCTCGTTTCGAAACATCTCTGAGACGCTATTAATGTGTTAATGTAATAATAATAAACATAACAATTATGCATGTATTTTTGTGTAGCTATTGGTGTTTTTTTTTTTGTGTTTTTATTCCTCTGGTTGGTTGCTTCAACAATTTAAAAACTTAAATCGGCTGTGTTTTTCAATATGCATAAGCTTTTATCCAAATATAACTTCAATTTATATTTGTTATACTTTGTTTTACAATTTTATTTGTTTTATTTATATAGATATATATATATATATATGTATGTATTATATATATATAAATAAAACAAATAATTTATATGATATATTTATTTTATTATATTTATTATATTATGTTTTCTTAATAATTAAAATCACTTTTCATTTGCAATAACAGGTTCACATCGTAATCAATTTTACAATAAACATACTTAACGTCATTGCCTATATAATAAGACCCATTACACATTTTTACTTCATGCAGAACCGCACAGTATGTCCCATATATATGCATATATATGTATACATATATACATCATAACCACTTACGTTAAACGTATTACATATGTACATATACATGAATATGTATAACGCTCAAACCTTATCCTAATCCAAACTTTGCTCATTTAATTTCACTTACTTTCGATTTTTAATTTATCCTTTAGATATTATACATTTTACAATACATACAGAACTAACATATACATATACATGAATACCTGGGGAGGAACCTACAAGGATTGTTTTTCTTTCGGTATTTGTTTGACTCGCTTCTTATGCCCACAATTCTTGCGTCTAACAATAATATTCAAAACATGCATAAATGTAGCTTATTTATTATATGTTAAAATTATTCCTTTTTTTTAACAGTTTTTACATGCTGCCTTTAATTTTTTAATTTTACTGCACTTAATTTATGTATGTGGGTTTAATTTTATAAGGTACATTTAGTTTAAGCGCAATGCCAAGAAAACTGAGGCCTCCGTAAAAAAAATTAAGTTCCCAAAAACAAAAAAACAATTTAAAATAAATTTTTGAAAACGTTAGTTAGCATAATATTCGATCCATACAGTTTAAATTGATTTTTGTCATTAACTTGTTTGCTCTTTCTTGCTACTATCCCCTATATCTCTAGCTGAACGTCCAGTTTTGCTTTGTACTGAAAAGAATTTCGATTCTTATTATTGGCCATTTATTGGCTTTGGAGTTTTAATATCGTTCCAGAAAGAGCAACAATAGTTTTGACATTAAATGTGTGTTGTGACCAATCGAAGGAGATATAGGCGAACTTAAACAATTTTAAAGAATGTTGCTACTAAGGTTGTTGGTTGGAAAGAATATTTGTTAAGCTACATTTGCATTTGGCATAATTTTTAACATGTAATTACTTTAAAGATTGAATAACGGTTTCATATATATATATGTTCAAGGATGTTCAAGCGCATGGACTCTTTTTTTTTAACATGCATCAGAAATAAAATACAATATGTTATGGGTTTACGGTTAGTTTCTTCATTTTTTTGTTGTTGTTGTTGTTTTTTAAAGTTTTTTTTTTTTTTAGAAATAAGCAGCTTTACACGTTAAACATTAAAACAATAAAATTAAAAACATTCAAAAATTGTAATATACCTATGCTATAATTATTTATAATATCTCATTGTTTTTTAAAGAGAGTTTCTTGCTCTGGTTTTCGATTTTGTTGTTGTTGTTGTTGTTTTTGTTTTTGTTTTCCTTTGATGAAGGTAGTTGTTTGCATTGTTTTTTAAACATTAGACTTAAAGACAAAAAATGTACAATAATTCATTTAAATATACGTGTATCTGTAGTTATACTTTAATGAACACCTAAAACGTTTTTTGTTTATCATATTCTTTGCTTTAGTTTTTTTTTTTTAGTTTTTTAGTTTCTTTTTTGTTTTTAGAGTAGACGCAAATACTATGTAAGACAATTGGCGCGAATAATAGCAGGCAACATGTAACAAAAGTTTTTTTTTTATCGGTAAGAGATATTTTAACATATCTTACATGCATATAAAGGAAGAGGAGGAAGGGGAGGGTAGGGGGGCAATGTTAAAATTACTCAAATGTTCTTTACATATTATTTATATATACAATATATATATATATATATATATATATATATATATCTTTAATTAATTCAATTTGTTATGCTCTTTTCTATGCTCTAAAGAAAGGTAGTTTTTTGCGTGATTTAGTTTTGTTTTGCTTTGTTTTTGAACTGCTTTATCAGAGGACACGGCAAAAGATGTAAAAACAACTTAAATTAGGACAAATTAATTATTTAAACATACAAATAAAGCTAGGCGTAAACATAATAATAATAATAAACATTGAATCAACAAATGTGTGTATGTGGTAGTTGGTTGTTGGTGGTAGTGATGATCTTTCTTCTTCTTCTTCGTCTTCCTTATACATACAAATATTCATATTTCCCGTCATATATGTATAATTCATGTTCTTCTCCCCCGCATGGCAAATAAGATTTTCTTCGTTCTTTTGTTTATTATTTGTTTCGATTGTTTGCCGTTTGCCGTTTGCCATTTACCGTTTGCCGTTTACCGTTTTCTATTCTTTTATATTTTCCTGGAATTGCTTAAGCTTGCTCTGCCTGCTTACACTTTCCGCTTGGCATGCAGCATCTCCATGAGCAGCGTCTGTGTGGGTGCACTGCCAGCACAATGCTTTGAGTAGAGATGCTCCTCGCCTCGTGCGGCCATTGCGTGTATTTCCGGAAGGATGTTAAGTAGCCTCCTGAATTTGTCCTGCAAAATAGAAATGTAAATTTTACTTTACATGACCATTGGGCAAAGGTAGTCCGAGTTAACCCGGAACCAAACAACATTTGGGTACATGCAGAAAAGTTGATAAATGTCCTTAAAGGACATGTTCTTATGAAAGTTGCGTAAAATGTATGTAACTGAAAAACAGTAGAAAAATCTCCAATCTTAAAGCGTAAATCCTTTAATCGATCGATTGTTGAAATAAGAAAAAAATACAAATTAAATTTGGTGCCACCAGCAAGTATAGCTTTCAAAATTCAAAATTCGATTTATATCTATATTTCATCAGAAAATACTGTAAACCTGTGCAGGCAGACAAGTTCAGTTGTGCAGAGCATGCACGAAGGTAAAAGTTAATCAACTAGGAGCGTAAATAAGATCTCAGATCTCAGATAAAGGTCACGTAAGGTAAAGAGAAGGAGCAGCGTCTGAACTGAATCATTCGATATTGGTAGTTTTTATATTGGGCAGACCATAGAAAGGGGGCAGTATTCAAGAATAGAACTGAGAACGAGGAAAAACAAATTGAAAATGGTCACCAATTTGATTGCACCAACGCTTGATGAGGCAGAGTAGTACACTCTTGGATTTTTTAATAATTTGTATTTATTTTAAATTATTTATATTGGTGGCAAGCATAGACAATAAACTTTAGACAGAATTAAGATGCAGCTGATTTGCAAAGCAAGAGAGCTGCATATAGTTGAAATCATCCGATTGATGAGTATCATAAATCGGTGCCTGATTCATTCACGAGAATAATTTTCGAGGTATTTGACCACAAGCAGCGCTCCTCTTAAATAAGAGGATATCCATAACATGAACAAGGTAGGGAATCAATATAAAGCGCTTCAACTTATTGTCTGCAACGAGTTAAATTATTCTCATAGCATTGTGAGTTAGAATAGAAAAGATTTAGTAGGATATAGATGGATTTAGTCGCAGAGATCGGCATGGTCGAGCAAGTCGGACATGGCGTTATCGAATCAGCGTAGAATAACGCTATATTTATATGTATTTCTCAAAAAGTATTCTTGCGTCTTCTTCCTAAAGACTGCGATCTGCAGGGTATATAATTTTGGGCATGCCGTGCTTTCTTGATTAAACTTCAACTACATAATTGTTGAGATTTTGTGTTCATAATTCGACGAATTCGACGAATTCGAATTCACTCACATTAACTGAGGGATAACAGGTCAGTGTGTAATCCAGTAGCGCGGCCTGAACATTCTCATGTCCCTCCAAGACGGTCTTCTTGTTAACAATGCCTCGCACATCTGAAAGAAGAAGAAGCAATTTTATGACAAATGTTAGGCGGTAGTCCGTCGTACTAGATACTCGCCTGGATTTAGCAGTATTAGGAATTTCATGCAAACATAGTCGCCCATATCGAACTTCAGTTCCTGCAGCTTATTCTGCAGCTCGTTGAAATAGTCACCCAGCTGTGGCACACCCAGCAGACCAAGACTCATCAAATTGAACACCTGACCGTTATTCAGCTGAGTCTCATCGGGCAGACCGTTGTGAATGCGATGATGCAAATGATCCAGCACGAGCATATCGGACCAAGAATGCTGAAGCAGCTTCATCTGATCGTCAACCTGCAACAAATGGTAGTTGGGATATATATATATTTTATTAAATACATCATTTAGGCTAATTATTATATATATTTTGGGATATTTTAAGTGCTGCAGCGAGCATTTATTATATTATTTATTATACGCAAAACTTCGACTTATTATTATAAATTTGGTGCCTCTCAAATGCGCTAAATAATGATCGGGATTTCGATAATATATCGATTGTTTCTAATGCTAACCAGAGTAACGAGATCACTATATACATCTATGCATGTTGTGACCGAATCACAATAAAATTTACTTGTCATAAAGATGGAAATTCAATAAATCCATTTCCTATTCATTATTTTTTGTTGATTTCAGCACGCGTTGGGTTTTTCTCTGTCTGCGCTGTATTTCAAGTCGTTCTTTCTCTTTACTTATGTGTGTGAGAGCGGCGTTGCTCAGTTGCGTCACTGACGAACAACATCGACGGCGACGTCGACGTCGCGTCGCAGTCGTTGTCATCGCTGCATGGTCTGGGTCTGACTGGTTCAGCTTTGGTTGCTAAGTAGGTCAGACGCCAAATGAAATCGAAATTCAATGCAGATTTAAGTACCCGTCATCGCAGTCGCAGTCACAGTCGCGGCCGCAGCGCAGCTGCTGCTCCGTTGCTGTGTGCGCCAATACGTTTTACATAACTTGCTGCAGACTTGGCCCCTAGCTTAAAAACTGGTTGTGGTCGCTTGTGACTGGCGATTGCCCGGTTTGTGGTTGTTAATAGATATATGTATGTGTGTGTGTGTGTTATGCTTGTATTCATTTATTTATGTGTGTATGTATGATTTATATTTGGCATACCTTTAAATCCTTAAAGAAGACGGTGTTTCTTGCCCAATCCACTTGTGAGAATAGATTCTGATCAAGCACTTTACACATTAACTCAAAGAGATCCACTTCAACTTGATTGTACGTCTGCTTCTGCAGTAGCGCAAAAAGTTGCGTTTGCCATTCCCGATCATCGATCGATTGCACAAATTCGCGTATCATTGGTGAGACCCTAAATAAAATAATACATAACAAAAAATGCACACTTTTAGTATAAAAAAAAAATCCATCCAGGAGCTCTTGCAACTGCTCCAACTGCTCACCTGAGTGGCTCAATAAGCGCGTCGGCTGTGCTCGATGGATGTGTGCCGGAATCGAAGCTTGAAATGGTAAACAGATAAGTATAATGGTAAATGCGTCTAAAGCCAATAAATATTATATTAAGTACGAAACAGTTTTAAGTTTACTTTTGCAGAATAAACTTTTGGCCAATAATCACGATCTTTTGATCTTTAGTCTATTCTCAAATCAACAATTTTGTTGCACTTGCAAAAACAAAAAATAAAACTGGACTTTTCCGATTGTTATATATATATATATATACATGACTTATACATATACATAATATTTGGTTATTATGCTGACTAATTATTAGATGTAAATACCACAATTTCGCTTCGGCTGAGTTCTGTAGAGATCCAGTGCCGATTTCGTGGCAACTGCTGTTGCTGTTGCTATTGCTGCTGTTTCCATTGCGTTGCAGGCCATCGGTGATGTTGTTGTTGCCACCAGTATTGTTGCCTCCTCCACCAGCCCCTCCTCCTCCTCCTCCGCTTCCGCTGCCTGTGCCGTTGTTGTTGGTGTTGTTGTTGTTGCCATTGCCGCCATTGCCAAGTGAGGAGCCACCATTGCCATTGCCGGCATTGATCGGCGTGGCTATCACACCGCCCCCGCTCGCATTCACCTGACCCAAGGCAATAGCAATGGGGCTGGGTGATGAGTCTGGCGATTGTGTGAGTGAGGATACCTATATAAAAAAAAAGAAGAAAAAAAAGTATAAGATTCAATGTTCAATCAATCCCCCCTCCCCCACGCGCCCCACTTACCTGAGGTATTTGAATTTCTTGCTTAATATTCATATTTGGATATGCTTGCTGATAGCCCGGCGAGAGAGGCGTCGGCTTTATGTCCGTGCCCATCGAACTGCGCAACGCCTGCAGCGCCAGTTGCCGCTGACGCATCACTTGCAGTTTTCGCGCCCGATCCCGTTTGTACATGGGTCCAAATTTATTGCGACCGCCACGCATCCGGTCCGCTCGAACCGCTTCAAGAATAAGAATGGGGATATCAATGGATTCATTAAATAGTCACAGATTAAATATATATTGCAATAATATATATAATATATATACACATATCTAAGAATATCGAACAATTTTGAGCTGTAGCCTTAGCAGTCATATATCTGGATTTTCCACAAAAATATATATTCATCGATATAGTCAACTACTGCCGAAAGGATGTGGATGTGCTGCTGTTATCGTTGTTACCTTATTATTATGATTGGGGAACCAGCACTGCGACCTATAACGTACATTGTGCCCCTAGTTGTACCCTTGTGGCACAACATATCCATTTTTCCATACTTTTCTACCCCAAACCAATTCCAAATTAAGTTGTGCAAAAGTATGTAGCAGGTGGAAGAAGCACATCCGATTATATAAGATGATAATAATAATAATTAATATTGTATATATATATAGTATGTGAACAAGCCGATCTCAAAGATTATATGAGCCAGAGTATTCAACTTTGGAATGGAAGTTTGAGTTTTAAGTTTATTTCAAAATTGAATCAATAATATATCTAACAACTAAGAACAATATCTAATAAGGACTTTGGTTTAGAGCATATCTTAGACAAGCTCTCCGGACTATTTGGCATACCTCTAAGTCCTTAAAGAAATTCTGTCAATTAAAATGATGAAAGGATATTGGACAACCTCAATACTTGGCAAAGATTGTTTTAACGTTTCGAAAGAACCATAGCTTTTTATCGATTTGCCCGATATCCAGCAAAGACTTATGCATATATATACACATATATATATATATATATATATATATTCCAATTCCATTCAGTGGTCATTATTCAGGGACTCATTGGAGATATGTTCTTCTTTTTTTTAACCAAGGACAAGCTAACGCAACTCAGAAGGGAGTACAAGGTTAGTAAGAAATACTAACACAAAAGTGAGAGTAATCGTACTTGGGTTTATCTTTTCCAAAATCCTATCTAAATCCTAATCTACATTTTTAAATGTTTTAAATATAAATGATATTTATATATTCACCTACAAATAAAAATAAATCAGTTTTGCAAAATTAATTTTTAATTTGTAGCGCAAATTCTGCGCATGTATCTTTCGGATCCCGACTAAGATTTAGATAAGGAGGTCTAATATAGGGGTTTCTAAAAACCGATGCTTGATTTAGGTTTCAAATTTACATGATTATAAATTGAACAGTACACAGTCGTGTCTTCAGAAGAGAAGCAGAAATGTCATTCCTGTTTCTGTTTTTTTGGAGTACGTTTTGAGATACTCTTCTCTTTGCACAATCACAATATCTATGTTTTGGTTCATTAAAAAACAGCAAATTTTGGTTACGTGTTTTCATATTACAGGAGAGCTATATTCTTTGGAAAAATAAATGGAACTCCGACCTTATTCCCAGAAATATTTTCTGTACTTCATATGGAGCGATTGACTAGCTCTTTGGCTTGTAGATTTCTTCCTAATTTTCGACCACACTATACTAAAGAGGTCCGGATATTCCCAGCTGTATTCCCAACAATCTGATACAAACTTAGAGCCACAGGAAATTCCAATTAAAGGAAACAATTTGGAGAATAACTCAATGAGATAAAACTCAAATCAACGAGGAAATTATTTGATACGTTTTTTACTTAATCTGTAAGAATAATAATTATAAAAACGTTTTGTTGTAGTAAGGGTTCCATATATATAAATATATATTGTCTTAGCCAGATAACATCCTGTTATCATATATTTTTGGATACGGATCAGCGACATAACCAAGTATACAATATCTAGAAGGTAATTCCTGAATTTGACTTTTAACATTTGCTTAAACTGATTTTGAATGAAAAACTAACAAGTTGCATATAACAATTCCAGCACTATTTTCGATCTTAGAAAGGATTTCAA
Source organism: Drosophila nigritarsus (assembly GCA_035044305.1). Classification (NCBI taxonomy): domain Eukaryota; kingdom Metazoa; phylum Arthropoda; class Insecta; order Diptera; family Drosophilidae; genus Drosophila; species Drosophila nigritarsus. The sequence goes on along the minus strand of JAWNMF010000909.1, from coordinate 22,054,393 downwards.
AAATTTAAAAATCACGTCTTTAATACATCTTTTGAACATCATTATGAGTTTGGAGTTAAGAGGTGTTAGGTTAGGCTATAGTTGACCAGGCGGTCGATTTTATACAGATGTCTGCTGAGCCTTAATGGTGCCTCGTGTTAGACGAAGAAAAATTGGGTTCAGGTTCCAAGCTTCTTTAAAACAAATATTTCTCAAGCATTACGTGTCACATGTTCAGGAAGTGTTAACTACTTTTTGTCGTCTCTTTATTTGCAAAGCGTTTACGGAAGTCATGGCAGAAAAATTGCATCCCTTTAGCTCAGAGACAACCCTTTTCAATGTTAGAGATTGTATCTTGGGCGAGGAACCTTTCTGCCTATGCGACTTTTTGGATGTTGCTTTTGGGGATACGCGACGAGATAGGCATAATAATTGCCTGGCAATCGATTTATCGATTATTATGATCCGCGAGCATTTCCACCAGAAAAGCACTCCAATATGCCAATCTGGTAGAAGAAAGAAACATACTTATATGTGATGATAAAGATAAAAAGCTTGTTCCTAAAATAAAAAGCAGATATAACAAGAGAGAACGTTGCAATCGGGCGTAACCGACTTCGAAATACTTTGACATTATTGTTATTCCAGCGGATAACAAATTGCAAATATCATGGTGGATGTAGTCAGGAAATATTGTCCAAGTTGCCTTTTGAATTGCTAGTTATCTTCCTTCGAAGTTTGGTAACTGTAATTCTTAAATGATGGAAAATATGGGATTTTGGAAATTTTGGGGGCGGGAGTGGGGCGAAGCTGAAAAAAATTATGGAGAAGGTTTCTAGTAATCTTCCTTCCAAGTTCGGTAAGCTTTATCGTAGTACTCTACCTTCCAATTTTGGTAACTGTAGCTTTTATAATGCGGAAGATATAGACTTTTATCGTTTTTGGGGGCGGGAGTGGGAGTGGCCTATCGGAGGAGGTCACTCTATCTTTAAAGTTGTGGGAGATATGCGGATTTATCGATTTACACTTTCTGAAATATCAGAATTGGCGACTATGGGCGCAGGTGTGGGCGTGGCTGTACAAATTTGATATCTGATCTTAAAGGCGGCTACCATTATTATACCTACGGAAATTTACGGCTGTAACTCAATCACTTCGGAAGATACAGTCATTTAAAATTTTAAAGTGAGGGGGGTCTGTGGTAGCGGAGGTGGGCGTGGCATATGCCGAACCTTAAACGACACCGCCAACAACGCACCAAACAAATTTGATTACTGTAGCCTTTAAATTGTGGGAGATATGTGGCTCTATCGATTTCCTAGTAAACGTAGCACTCAAATTTGTACACTTTGACGCTGTCACAGAACAGTATACTACCCAAGATTCAAGTCTCTATTATCTCTATGATACCTTCGGTATCAAAGGATAAAAACGAAATTAATGAAAGACGTTGAAAGACATTGCGGAGGGGGTGGGTTTGACGGCAGGTGGCGTAGTTTCTAACATACTAACGCTGTCTCACTCACACAACAGACGAATGCTTATGTATGTACGAACGAGACCATTAAATATGCATTTCAGTGCAGCAAAACAAAATTGCAGTCGTTTTTGTTTCTCCTAGAAACAAGTAACTGTAATTTAGGTCAAGCGTATTGTTTACAAATAATCACGCGCGTGTGTGAGTTTGTGAAACAAATACATACAAACACAAACACACACACACATACAGCAAACAAATGCATAGAAAATTGGCGCTTGCTGCTCTTAAGCGTCAGCGTCAACGTCGCTGCCATCATCAGCGTCAGCGTTACAGCGCACAGCGTCACATGTCCAAACGCACGAGAGCGCGAGAGAGCTCAATCTCTCTTGTGTTGCGTTCGCGCGCTCATTATGCGGCTTGCGTGTTGCGGCTGGCATGGCATGGCATGGCATGTTATGGTATGCCATGGCATGGCAACTCAAAAAGCTTTCTATTACGACATTTGCTCGCCAACTCTTTTACACGCATACAAACACACACACACACACACATAAACACTCTGCCGCATTAGACAATTTTGTTGAATGGAGTAGGTCAAGGACAGTTTTGTGAAAACTGGGACAACATGCGCATTGTTGTTGCCGTCGTCGATTGAAACTCTTGCTCTCTCACTCTCACTCTCTTCCTCTTTTTCGGTGTAAAACTCTCACTCTCTTCTTGTTGCTTGTTGGACGAAAGTGAGCTTGTGTTTTTTTTGTTTGTGGGCACGCTTGCAAAGCAAAGAAAAGCGAGACATCTTGGGGCAAGCCAATTTATATTGAGCCTATGCGGTTCGTAACGGTTTTCTTCTCTCTACGTGTGCTTTAATGTTCGTTTTTTAGTAGGTTGCGCTTACTTTTCTGAAACGCTAGCTAAAACAACATTTTATTTTTGATGTAGGCGGCAAGCAGAGCTGTTCTTCTCTGCTTTGATAAACTTACCTAAGTTTCACGTAAATTTATGCAGCTTTAGTAAATGAATTAAAAGCCACATTGCTAAGCTCCTAATAAAGGGAATTTCCTATCACCTATTATATATCATATCATAAGCAGTGACTTCATCCTCTAGAGAGATTCGCGAGTGCAGCGATTGTCCAGCTGATTTCCGCTCTGACATTTATTTACACTTTCTTTTTTTTATCAATCGAATTTTTTGACATGTTGTATGTGAAAATTGTAAAACTATCGGTGGTCTAAGTGGCACTTTTGCTTGTTTATTTCTTTTTCTTCTATATCCTGAGACCAGGAAAAATCAATAAATGAATGGCCTGATAGTTCTTAGTCGTTTAGTGCTTGTGCACCCACACTCCTTAAAAAAACCAAAAGTATAAATAAATGTAGGTCAATGGTGCGTATGAGTAACAATTGTTGTACTTCTTAGTGTCATCAGTTTTGTTTGCACATATGTAAATTAAAGAGGACAGAATATAGGAAAAATATATGAATGCAAAAGGAATTTGAAATCTTTAAGTGAATGGAGAATGAAAACTGTTTCAAAAACACAAATCTATGGAAGTAATTTGACATTTGTTCAAATCGTATTGGAAATCGTATTGCCAATGGCTAAGAAGCGTACAGTCCAAGTGCCAAATGCAGACAGACAGACAGAAAAATAGGCAATAATAACAATAACAACCAGAGCAGTGCACAGTAACAACATGTGGCTATGTGAGTCATACGTCGTCGATTTCGGCACCGAATTTCCATTGCTTGAAGTTGACAAAAGGCAGAGGGGCACAGACACTTAGCCAATTCCGTGCCGCCGTCTAAGTTTAAATCAAAGCTGCCACAACACAGCACCAAAAACTGCCGTAAATATAAAATCGTTGCGCTTGGCGAAGAGCGAAATGACGACGCTCAATGTTCAACGCTCAACGCTACTGCTATTGCTATTGCTGCTGCTGCTGACGAAAGCGTCAAGAGATTACGACAGAGTGTCAGCTTCAGCTTCAGCAGCAACTACAAGTAAAACGGAAGGACGGAACGAACAAACAACGACCACTATGGCAAAGCGCTTGAAATAATTCAGTGAGTATTAAAACAAAAAAATAAAAAATAAAAAAAACGTGCACAGCGACAACGCCAAGTACAAAGCAAAGCGAAAAGCAAAGAAACACAGCGCTCTCTACATGTTGCATTGATTGCACTCATACAGTCACAAGTTTATATTTATATATCACGTGCACGCACACACACAGACGCTGCGGAATCTAGGTCATGAGCGCAAGAGATGGCACTATGTCCCAAGTGCGCCAATGTGCAAAGGAGATGGCAATACGACTAAATACATACATATGCATGTTACAAATAAACTTATGTGAAGCTTTTATTCATGTCTGTATGTGTGAGAATAAATGCGAGAGCGAACGCGCTTCTCTTTGTGTGTGTGCTGTTTGTTTGTTTGTGTGAGTGTTTGTGGGTTGTGTGGTTTTCCGTTAAGGCAGAATGAGCAGCGGCAAAGTCTAAGCCAAACTAAAAACAAAACCAATTTTTGTTTTTCTTTTTAGAGAAGGAGGAGATGGAGGACGGGAATTGCTGGTGTACAATGGTAACAAAATAAACGAGAGGGAAAAGTTATTTTCAGTATGCTGAAATTTATATTCCAATCCATTCAGAACATTTAATCTGAAAAAAAACTTTTTACCTAAGCAAGACTTAGTGACAAGAGCCCGTTCCGACTACCTCAATGCAACATTAACGTCCTTCTGACAATATTCATTGAAGTCTTATTGTGTGTAATGCAAAGACTGAAAGTATTGATTATGGAATGCACTTTTAGTTCAGAAAAATCATTAAAGCAATATTCGTTGGGAATACGGGTTAAATGAACACTTTTTTCTTATCGCCTATGATCATGTCTACTCTTGTTTACTGGAATAGAGTATAATATATAAGATCATTAAAAGAAGCAACGCATATTATTTAACATGCGATTGTTATCTGTAATGACTCAGATATCTCCACTTTATTTAGTATAGATATATATTTATTTATGTAAACACTTTTCACACTCTTCTACACTCGATATTCAGAGCACTTTGCATAATAATTAACGGCAGTTGGTTATCAATTGTTAAACCCTCCCCCTTCCACACTTGGCTCACTCTATGGCCTATTTGCAAAGGCCTCACACTTTGAGAAAATGATCGTACAAATGATAAAGTACAAAAATTGCGCAAAGCATATGAACAAAACTCAACAAAAAATTATTACAAAATTCAAACAATGTTAAAAGAGCATGTACACACACACACTTACACATCGAACAAAAGAGAGAGAGAAAAAACGCTCTCTCACTCACACTCTCGCAAAAGCTTGAGCAAAGTGAACACACTCAAAGTGAGACGAAGCGAAGCTTACAATAGCAGCTCAGCTCAGTTCAGCTCAGCTCAGCTCAGCTTGCATGACTCAACTCAACAAGCGGCCCTTTTGCATATTCTTTTACACTATAAAATGTTGATTTTACTTCAATTCCTTGTGATATTTATGTATCAGTCATTAATTAAAATGATTATATTTATTATTATCTTTTACTAAAGCGCTTTCAAGTTTTCATAAATATATTTTATGTTAAGAAACTTATTGACAATCATCATTTACATGCTTAAAAGTTTGTGCTATTTTGAAAAATTAGATCTTCGAATTTGAAAAATGATTTGTTTTGGAAAGTTCTCTAGGGAACAAAATTATATTGACGAAACTTTTATTTTCATAGTATTTGAGGCCCATGCGAAGTCGGAAAATACTTTCCATACCATATCGTATCGTATATCATATAGCAGACGGATAAACGGACACATGGACAGAGCGGATCTAGGACGACTCGGCTTTCGATGCTGATCAAGAATATATATGTATTTTGTGGAGTCGGATATGCTTCTTTCTGACTATTAACTAATTTGATATTTTCAATGTGTTGAGAGTATACAAAAAATAAAATTAACTGTAATCTCTGCTTAAAATTGAATATATACAACACAGCAGAGCTGAGAGATTATATTTTATATTTACATATATTTTATATTAATAAAGTTTTATTTCGAAATAAAAATTGAAACTATAAACAACAAAGACTAACAATTTCAATTTGATTTTCTATTTTTTGTTTCGTACGTTTATAAATAATAAGGAAAATCGATTTAATTTCATTGGTCGCGTTTTGTTCGTCGTTGTTATATTGTCTATACATAAACACATACATATACACATACACATACATATACACATGCATATACATATACACAAACATATGCAGATACACATACATATACACATACACATACACATACATATACACATACACATACATATACACATACACATACATATACACATACACATACATATCCATATACTTATACACATACACATACATATACATTTTGAGGGAATTCATTAAGCCTACGCTGTAACCAGTTGAGCATTATAAGCTTGATGTAATTGTCACAGTATCCTTGCGCACTTATCATGTGAATATTGGTAGCTAGAAAAAAAGTGTTGGCAACTTACCCTCTAGTTTCATGCCCACCTCTAGGCACTTCTGGAATCGACAATATGGACAACGTTTGCGCTGCGTCTTGTCGATGTGGCAGGAGCGCTCCGCCACGCAAGTGTAGACCTTTTTGTTTTGAACGGTGCGCTTGAAGAAGCCCTTGCAGGACTCGCAGGTGAGCAGGCCGTAGTGATAGCCGCTCACCTTGTCTCCGCAGACGGGGCACAGCTCCTCGAACAGATGCTTAAAATCGATGGCTTCGCCGCCGCCAGAACTTGCGCTTGTGCCGCCATGATGACCTCCGCCGGCAGCGGTTCCACTTACGCCCGCGGCCGGATTGCCGCCCACATTGCCGGACATATGGGCAGCGGCGGCAGCAGAGGTGCCACCAGCGCCCGGTGGCAACAGCATGTAACTATTACCTGTCGAGCTGCTGCTGCCACCGTTCAGGAGCTGGCCAGAGTTGCCAGCTGCTGCGGCATTGCCGGCTCCATTTGCACTTTGCTGCGAATGCGATGAGTTCGTTTCCTGATAGCCTGTCGGGAATATGTACTGTGAATCGAAATTGTATATATACGAATAGGAGGAAGCATTGAATTGATTCGCCGCTGCATTCGCATTGTTGTTGGCAATATTCTGTTGTTGTTGTTGTTGGTAATGCTGCTGTTGTTGTTGCTGCTGCTGCTGCTGCTGGTGATGTGTGTGATGTGAGTGTTGCTGCTGCTGCTGCTGCTGATGACTGCCCAGTTGCAGAGTGTATGCACTGTAATCGTTATCGGAATTGCTCAATGCATTTGTATCGTTATCGTTGTTATTGCTGCTGCTGTTGTTGTTGTTGTTGTTGCTATTACTGCTGTTGTTGTTGTTGTTGTTGTTGCTATTACTGCTACTGTTGTTGTTGTTAGTGTTGCTGTGCGCCGGACTCGCGGGCTGCTGTTGTTCGAGTTGCATGCTAAACGGCGACAGATTCAGCGACGATATAAACTGTACAGTCGCCTGTTGTTGATCCATTTCTAATAACATTTCATGAATTTTTATTTTTGTTTTTAATTTGTATATTGTTAATTGTTAATTGTTAATTGGTGTTGCGTAATTGTTATTTACGATTTGGACGGTTTTAGCAAAGTCAATTGCCTTTTACTTTTACTTTTACTTTTATTTCAATTTTTTTTTTTTTGGGTGTTTTTTTTTGTTGCGATATTTAGTATTTTGTTCACTTAACTTTATTTACAATAATATATGATTTAAATTCTTAATATTTTCATTTATTTATATCTTTGCACATTATTATTGTGGTTGCTGTTAACATACGGTGGATTTAACTGTCGAATTATTTTTATAAACAACATTATAGTTGCAACAATCGAAGATTTTTATACAACTTTAAACTTTTAGAGCATACAACATTCGGTTTAACCGATATATATTTTAATATTTAGCTATATATTGAATAATTTTATTTATTTATTAGCAACTGCTTGCGATGATCTTTTAAAACATTTTCTTGTTGAATGTTTCATGCCTATTTCAAAACTTAGTCCATTTTTGTTGTAATATATCTATGTTGATTCTGTAACATCTATTTTTTTATTTAACTTTTTTTTTGAACAGTTTCCTTTTAAACAATTTTGCAATTTGGTTTCAATGGTTTCCAAATACTTTGTTTTGTATTTTTAATTTTTTAAATTGTATATTATTTGGATATTTATTGTTGAGAAATCCAAGTGGAAATGTGTTTAGATTATATTTTGTGGTTTTTGCAGGTACTTTTTCGAGGTGAGTGAGAAGTATTTGCTTGCATACATAGAAAGATTTGAACAGATGCGTTTTTTGTTTTGTTTTGTTTTTTAACTTATTTTTACACTTTGTAAAACTTTATACTTGTTGTTTGTGTGCAGGCATTTCAACACCAACACCCTTGAGTTGCCACTTTTGTTGTAGTATTGTAGTCACTCATTGGTCACCTATTATTTACATTTATTTCTCATTATTATTGCACCTTTGGGCAGGCAACAAAAATTTTGCATTGTTCTTTTACTCTCTTAGCGGGTAGACAAAACACACCAGAGCAGAGAGAACATAATCCTTGGGCTGTTCCTGCTGTGGGTGCAAATTGCCATTGAGAGAAGTAAAAGTAGCAAATGCAATTTTTTGTTGTGTTTGTTATTGTTTTGCTGTTAAGTTATATTGATGAATTGCGGCATTCAAAGTTTATCATTTGGCCAAGACAAAGGCGTACGCATTATTTTTTTTGTGATTTCGACACACAGACAGACGCGCACTCATACACACACATTTGTTGTTGGTAAGCACATTTGATTTTGCTGTTTGGCATATGTAATATATACTATATACTATATGTATATATATATGAATTATAATATTTTTGTATGTAGGTTAATTGCTATGCGAAAAACACGACCAACATCAACCACGTATCTCGATTGACTAAACCCAAGCAAATGGCGAGGATACCCGCCATACACTAAAGCGTCGCTGTCGCTGCTGCTGCTACTGATACGTCAGCGTAGGCAGCGACAGCGCAGTTGGCGCAGGCAGCGTTTTACTCTCGCTCTCAGCAGAAGCATTGCAATATTACGTATGCGACACTTGTGTATGTTTACATGTGTGCTTGTGTGTGAGTGGGAGCAAGTTTCACTTTCAATGCGCGCGCTCGCCGTCTCTTTTTTGTTTAAGCTTTTTTGCTTTGCTCGGCTTGACTTAATGCCCTGCTTTTCTGCTTCTTATTGTTGCTGTTAATACTACTGCATTAAAATTACAACTGCGCTGAAAGCGAAAGTGAAACTTTTTGGCATAGCTTTTGGACCACTGTACAGTCCATGACAGCGACTCATTCTTTCGGATGTAGCACCGTTAAAGCTTCCAATGTTTTGAAAGCGCTAAGCTTTGCTTAATGTGCCTGCTATTTTGTAATTGGTACTCACTTTTTACTTCATTTATCAAAGTTGGAATTTTTGTTCGAGTTTGTATTGAGTTGAGTTAGTTATCTCAATGCTTTTCCCTCATCTTGCTAGTTGGCGGTTTTAGTTTTCGTTTTCTTGATCATTTATTGCTGTGCTTTCGCATCTTCTCTTTGGACTCAATTATTTGTGGGTCTCTGTTGTTGCATTTGTTCATGACACTGTTTCTTTATGGCGTCTTTTAGTTTCCTCAATTTGTTGATGTTTTTTTTATTTATATAAACACACATATTTATTTTTTGAAGTCTTTTATTTATTTATATTAATGTTTTGAATGAATGAACTCTTTATTAATGTTTATTATCTATTTTAATTAAATGCCCCGACTGTAAAACGCCTTTATTTGATTTGATATATTGCAATTCAATTTACATATATATATATATATATATATATATATATGTATATATATTTACATACAGGCTGGTCTGCTGTTCCCCTTTTTAAACACCTTTTAGCAATAAACTCCAAAGAAGGATGCAACATGTAAGACATACAAAAATAACAACAAAAAAAACAATTTTAAATTACATAAGTTAACTTCGCCGCTGAAAGGAGTGTAAAACCCAAACTTTCACTCAGCTTTGCATTGCCCAACGTAAAATTTGGTTCCTTAAATAACCGAACGGAACTAAAGCATGGCGAACAAACTGCGACAAGGCGTATGCATACAAACAAATATATATATATATATATATATATATATATACGATAGAAAAAAGAACCACTTGGAGGAAGATGATGTAGTATATAACAGAAAAATACTCGAACTGAAAATTATACCAAATGAGCAAAATTTGTTTTTTATTTTTTTTTATTAAGGAAACACGTTTGTCGATGTTTTGACGGGGCGATTACAAATTAGAGAATGTCCCATTTTCAGTGACTTGCGAAACTGCAATGCACTGGAGATCCGATTCCCAACCTAAAGACCAATAACATTTCAGACCCAAAGGTGATTTTAATTTTCTTCCACACATTTGATTGTAGCCGTAACACACAAAATACAAATTCAAACTTTTCCATATGGCCAAGGCAAAGGCAAAGGCAAAGGCAAAGGCAAAGGTAATATGGCCAGTTAGTACCAAACCACAATGCGTTTTGTGAGTATGGCATTCATCCAGCAGCCACATATATGTATATACATATACATATATACATTTACAAATTTCACTCTCGTGTTCCGATGTTAAGTTTTTAAAACCTGCTAAAACAGGTTTCACAGTTTCGGCTGCGAAATATACCAGGTACTCAAGCAGCTAGATATATGAGCCATACTGCGGCAACTCCGGTTTCAACTCCACTTCTTCTCCATTTAAATGGAGGGTATGTAAGTGTGCCTGTGCCAATTTTGTCTTCTTAGCGCCCAAAACAAAACGACAAAACTATATAGAATCGATCCTTTAGCTTGGGACTTCATCTATGTCCTGTTCCCTGTAACAATTTCAGATTAGCTTTTTATCCCCAAATTATACAATAAAGAGACTTCGTTCAGCATTCGGGAATAAAGAAAACTGTACTTGAATCAAGTATATTCAACTTCGAAACAAACATTCAAATGACAGTCGAAAAACTCGAATATATTCCAAGTTTAATTAAGATAAGTTTAAAATCGAGGAACAAGTTATGGGGACGAAAAATATATATTTTTGGAAGTGTATACTAATTTAGTATTGATGGAGCCAATTTTTGACTCGAAATATATTTATTTACACTAGTCTACCAAGATTTTTTATTTTTTTTAATTATCTCAAAAACATTTACAGATACGTACGTATATAAATCTGTAACAATATAATTTTTGTAAGTTGAAATTTGTAAGATTTCGATGAAATTAAAAAAGATTTGAATTAATATTGCACTTTAGTCGTTGTTAATTAAGTTAGGGTAAATCGGCAGCGAGTACACGATTTTCAGAAATGATCCTGTTTTGCATCATTTGTCAACATATAATCCATCAATGCAACAGTGTTCCTTCTATCTTTTTTGCTTAGTGCATCATCTCGCTTACAGTCCCAAACAAATTTCAAATGAGGCAGGTCACTTATTTGACAATGGGCGCACGCCGACATCGTCAACATGAGCAAGTAGCGCTCGCTGAGAAGAAAACAAACAACAAACAACAAAAAAGCACAAATACTCGCAAAACAACGACAACACACACACACACACACACACCAGCAATAAATACATACAAGCGGCGGCTAAATTTAGAAAACACAAAATGTTTTTATGCTCACATACGTACACACACACACAAGCATGTATGCACTCTAACATATACATGTGAATGTAAATGAATACATGCATGCATACATACATACACACATACATTATGTGTTTAAAACTCAAACCACGAAAATAATAACAACCAACCAGCAGCAGCAACAAATGGCAAGAGACCCAAAAAAAAATATATAAAAAAAAACCAAAAAAAACTCGTCTTAACCTGAAACGAAACCTTGTAACATTTTTCCCTAGCTTGGCGACGCCGCTGCTGCGCTGCTTCTCAAGCTTAATTGACGTGCCGGTTTACACACGCTGGTAGGCAACAAGGAGGGGGCGCTTCAAGTATGTACAGACGCGAAACTGCAACGAATGCAAACGGCAGCAACACAACACAACACAAACACACAAATACAGCGGCAGCAGAGACCGCCAAATTGCTTGCTGGTTTGTTAGCTCTCTCAACAACGTTGATCACTTTTGCTTTCAATATGAAATAATCGACAGCACCCGACGTCGGCGTCGACAGCGGCAGCAGCAGAAGCAGCAGCGGCAACAGCAGTCAAAGCAGCTGAGCGGCGAAGCAAATGAGAGCGCACGAACAAGTTTTCGCCCACAAGCTTCGTCGCCCTATTGTCGGAAATGGAGCGCGGCGAGAGGCAAAAAAAACCAGCATGCCGAGTACGCTCGCTCAGCTTACGCTGCTGCCGCGCAGTTACTTGTCGGCTGCCGAAATTTTGTCGCCTGGGTGCGCTTTTTGGGGCCCGGCGCTTGCCTGGCATCATTGAATAATGTAATAAGTGAAAGTGTAGCGAGCGCTGTTTGTGTTGTGTTGTGTATGACATCGTCGCTCGCAGTCGCTGCTGCTGCTCGCGCTGCTTCAGCTGACCTACATTTTTGTTGTATATATTCAGGTCTATGTTAGAGAGATAAATTTCGATTTCGTTTCATTACGTTTTACGTTTTTATGCTTAGGCCTACATACACATAAACACATACATATAAACATATGTATGAAACACACTCAGCGCATGTGGTAACAACAGTGTGGGGCGCAATGAGAAAGGAATGATGATAATGGCTCATGCCGCGTATGGTAACGCAAAACTATTGCCATGTCAGTTTAAGCTGCTTGACGGCGACGGCGACGGCGATGACGATGAACTCCATCATCCATCCAACAATGCATGAGCAGCATTGTGAAGCACTCAACTAAAAAACCTTAGGATAGGCCCGCTATTTGTTTTAATGGTCTGCAAACGTTGCTGCTGCTGCTGCTCTTGGTTTCCCTATGACTTTGCTTTTAATGTGACGTGTCAAATGTTTTCGTTTAGGTGTGTTCCACATTATTTAACATTTATCTGTCTTTGCACAACACATACACGCGTATTTGAGTAAGTGATGTTCATCTACATACAATCAAGACAAAGAAAACTTCTGGTATAGTTTTGCTTTATGCCCATGAATGCTATGCGAATGCTAGCAGAGCAGGCAGTAGTTCTTCATTAAATTCGAATTAACTGTTAATGATCGTAACAGAACATGTGTGTTTGTAAGACTGCAATCAGCATTCGATAAATTTGTTCGATAAATCGAGTTTGCATTAGTTTGTATTAGGCTTATATGTATACCCTGAACAGCGTGAAAAATATAAATGGGGTCGGGAATTTCAAATGGTTTGAAGCCACTATGGATATACAATGACCTCGAGATTCGATGGATGTTATCATAAGGCACAGATTTCGATCTTATCAGCACAACAATGAGAATCATTTGTTGGGTTTAGCCCAAATTGGGCCCACTTGGAGTTGTCCTCATGTAATGAAACCGCCGGCACAGTCACCTGATATCAACGTTGTAGAGAATATGTGGACAATATTGGACACAAATAGCTGGAACCGTAAACTCAAGGAATAAGAGAAAACTACTCCGAAAAAAAACTTAAATCGGTTATAGGCGAGAAATTGGAAAGTATCTAACCCTAGAACATTGGCGTAAACAGGATCCAAATTAGGGTGCTGTAGTTCATTCCAAAAATCTACTTTGAAAAATAATATTCGTTTCAAAATCAAATTTTAAATATAATTTTTGTGTGTTTGAATCTACGAAAAAAAAAATTGTAGATCGATTTTGAATGACTTACCGAATTAAAGCAAACATTTTTTTTTGTCAGGAGTTTCATTCTGTTGACAACTTGACTAAAGATCACCTCATTTTTGTTGCGAACTAGTGTTAAGCTTTAGTATACCCAATGTTAGGCAATTTTACTGTTAAAGGGTACACCCCATATACCAAAATTAATATAAAGATGAGAAGACACAAAATGAGTAGCGGCCGCCGCACACATACACTGAATGCATACACAGCAGCTTCGGACAGAAGAGAGAGCGCACTGAGCAGCGCGGACTATGATTACAACAGCAACAAATCAAAAGCTTAAGGAGAGCCGCTGCTGCTACGCTGCTGCTGTGCTGTCGACGCTGTCGTGTCGCTTCTGTTCGTAAACGTTAACGCTGCACAAAATATTTTTCAAAAAACCTTGACACACTTTTGTGCGCGCTTCGCTCACACACACATATACACATATACTTATACTCATACATACATGCATACATATGTACATACAAACATGCTCACACAGAGATACTCGCCCAGGGACGGTTTCGACCGCAATTCGCCGACGTCGTCGTTGCCTCAGTGAGGAGGTCAGTTCAACGAATGTACGTTGTTCGTTTGTTTGTGTGAGTGTGTGTGTGTGTAGAAATATTTACAAATGTATGTACGACCATAAACACATATGCACATACACATACATACATAGTGCAATTCTGAGCGATGCGCAATAAATTGCATTTTGACTCACAGCAACAACAAACCCCAACACCAACCCCAAACCCTTGTTGTACCACTCGAATTTGTTTTGTTGCAGCTAATTAAATGAATTAACGCATATAAATTGTACAATATCTATATTTGCTATATATATATATATATATATATATGTATATAATTTTAATTTTTGCTTATTAGCACTCATTGCAATTCAGGTCAGCGGCAACAAGAGGCCTGTAAATGGGCACAGACCTCAACAAAATCACTCGGTTCGCATTTGTATGTTTGTGCACACAGTTTATTATATGTGTATTTATGTAAATATTAGTAAACACATACACATACACAAATACACATTTCTCTTGTAGATCGGGCGACGGGTCGACGCTTTCAATATATATTGTTGTCCGTCTTTCCGTCAATATCGAAAGCGTAACAGGTGCGGCGGCCTCCGATTTGAGCAACGCTTGCAGTTTTGATTGCTGCTTTTGTTGTTCTTATTTTACTCGGTTTTATTTAGCTTTTGATTTATTTTCTATATATAAATGTACGAATGTGAATAAAACAGTTTTTTGGTTTTGGAAAAACGCGTTATCTATGTGGCTGAAAACTGTAGAAGCAACATTGTATCCTATCTACTTGAGCAATAATCGGAGAAGTGTCTACATTTTACTTTTTTTTTTATCTAAGCCACTTTTTATGTATTCATTATAGAAAAGAACAATCACACTTTACATAAGTATATATATATATACATATCTTTATTACGTCACATCATATTTGTAAGATATCTTCAATTAAAATTTAAGACATATTAAAAAATAAAACTGATCAATATTGTAATTTTTTATTCGTTACAATTGGCAACACGCTGAAATTAAAAATATTCTCTGATTAGTAAAATGGATTTCTGCCGTAGTTCGATATTTTGACTAATTCTAATCTATTTCTCTCTCTATCTTTCTCTCTCACTTTTCCGCTTTTCTCTGTATCTGTCTATCTATCGTTCGTTTATCTATATCATCATTTTCCTCAGGGTTACTTTTTTTTTATTATTATAACATGTCTTTATATTTGCTTTTCGCTATTTTTTTGCAAAAAAAATGTGCACAAAAAGCATACGACTGAAGCAGCAGTTCTCTGAAACAACTCCCGACGCGCGCGTCAACAGAGACAGAGGCAGAGACAACGCTGCGTCGCGACGCAAGCTTGCTATTGACGTCGTCGTTGCAGTTGACGGAGCTCAAAACTAGGTCACGAGGCCACAAAAACAATTGCAGCGCAGCAGCAGTGGCGTTGGCGGTATGGCTGTGTGCCGGAGGGTGGGCGGCAAGCTAGGAGGGGTCGCGGAGGGGTAGCTGATAGGGTAAGACCCAACGACGCTAACTGTTAAAAATGCAATGCGCGTTTCAGTTGCTCAAGCGGGCGAACAATCGGGTGGGCTGCTGACAGTTGCAGGCCAGCTGGGTGGGCAGTGGACGATTAATTGAGTCGTCCAGTTTGTCCGTTCGCATATGGACAAATGAGTTGCAATCAGACAGCCCTGCTGGGAGGCGTAATGCATAATAGGTTAACACCCAGCAAACACATATTTGGTTGAACCTTTATTTTAAGCAAAACAAAAAAAAAACGATTTAAAAAATGTATATTTTTTTAGATTACTTCTTGGGAACATTTTTTTTGAGTGTAGGGATTGGGTAATCGGCAGCATGATAAACAGTTGTATATTCGTAGGGACACGAATGGAGATGAGTGATTTGTGTATTTCTTACTGGCCACAATGTGGGTCGTTACTGCAACTCAGTGATTCATTAAAAATGCGTGCGACACAGCTGCGAAAACTGGTGAATACTCTAAATTATTAATGTGAAAATTCGAATATGATTTACTTGCGACTTTAAACTATTTTTAAAAATAAAATAATAATAAATATATCTATGCATCGTCTAATAGTTAAGCCTCAATCTATAAAAATATATATATTAAAACATTATTTACTGAAAATGATCTATGATGTGTGCATCATATGTGTGATATCATAACGAATTTGCTCGTTTTATAGCTTAAAATCTGTGAGAATTGTCGTTTAGTATATCTACGATCGGTGAAAATTATATTTATAAATTTTCTTAATTGCAAGTGTTAAAGAAATAATTGTGTTCAAGAAACTACGTTACAGATTTTATGAGGTTGACGCGTCGGATGTGTGTCCTTAATCAGAGTACTCTCCTTAACCTTTTTAATCGGTATAGGGTATATAAAAAGAAAACAAATAAATACAAATGTGCTTCGTCTGTCTACTGACAAAGCTGAGACGCTGACGTCGCTGTCGACGCTGCTGCTGCCAGTTGTTGTTGCTGCCCCGTTGTTAGATATGGTGACCCACTAACCTACTTTTTTCAAAACGCTGAAGCTTTTTACGTACACACACTCACATATACTTATATATACACATGTTTATATGTATAAATATATTGCTCACTGCTTCTTTATTTTTTCTCTTTTTTTTTTTGATTAAAATTATATAAACAAAGTGGAAATATTCAACAACGCAATCGACACAGAAACGAAAACAAAACCAACACGAAATAATGAAAATGAAAACGAATAAGCTAAAATGCCTCTCTATCTTTTTTACTCTCTCACTTTGCGTATGCATTCATACATACTCATACATATACATAACGTGTCTGTGTTTATTTGTTACGTAGCGGACTGCGTAGAGCGGGCGGAGGAGTGTCGTACATGCTCATAAAGCTTTTAATACCCTATATTCAATAAAATTCCAAAAGTACATTATAGGCAAAAGGAATTATCTTTGACCCCATAATGTTCATATATTATTGATCAGGACGAGAAAAGTCGAGTCTACCTAGATAAAAACTATAAATAAAACAAGTTGATTTGATATTCTGCATTTCTTTCTTTTCCCTCCTACGTGTGCATAGGTAAATGCGAAATACCGAATGCAAGTTACGGTACTTACAGGGTATCTCCTAATCCGACCTTTCGGCGAATGCAAACTTGCTTATTTGTTTTCTTTGCCTTGGGCAACGTACAAATCGCACCGAAAGATTCACACATGGCGACGCTTCAGTGGACACACGCACATCACATACATATACAAACACGTATTGTATATATATATATATATAGGTATGTATACACAAAACGCAAGCAATAGTCGAAAAAAAAACAAACTGTTTACACAGCTATACAGCTATACAGTAACAATTCACGCCTCGCACGCACAATATTATACACACAGACACTACTGTTTAATATTGAACCTAACCCAACAAAACAACAAAACACACACATAGACACATGCATACATATATATATGAGTAGATGGGGTAGAAGCTATCGCTCATTATTACGCTCTTTGTTTTGTGCGTGATATTTTTTGAAGCTTTTTATAAAAAACCAAATCCAACAACAACACACAATGTATTCTCATATTCACGATCTTTTGCTCAATTTTCAATTTCAATACAGTTACACATTAAACCAAATGCCTCGGGCGTAGCCGACTGCAAAATACTTTGATACCATATGTAATGCCAACCAATAATATCGTTTTTATCGTTCTTGGGGGCGGGAGTGGGCGCGGTCCAACATTTTTCTTCGGATTTTTTTTTTCTAGCAATATACCCTTAAACTTTGGTAACTCTAGCTTTCATATTGATTGAGATATATGGCCTTATCGGTTTACACTAACAGGTGTATCGGATTAGGGAGTCAGAGTAGGCGTGGCCATCCCATTTTTTATCAATCTCTAGCTTACAAATTGGGTGGTGATGCTTGAAGATGGTTACTACCGTTACCTTCTAGGTCTGGTGACTCTATCTATAAAGTTGTGGGAGCGGATTTATCGATTTACACTTTCTGAAATATCGGATTTTGCGATTATGGGCGCATATGTGCGCGTGGCCATAAAAACTTGTTATCGGTCCTTAAATCCACCATATCCACCAAATTTGAAGGCTCTAACTCAAAAACTGCGGAAGACACAGCCATTTAAAATTTTATCCCGATCTTTGACATCGCCAACAAGCTAACAACCAAATTTGGGAAATGTAGCCTTAAAATTGTGGCAGATATATGCCTTTATCGATTGGCGAATATCGATTTTATCGATTTCCTAGACACTTAGTGGACGTAGCACTCCAATTATGATGCCTTCGTTATCAAAGTATAAAAGTGAGTAACAACAAGTACAAACTTTGCAGTCGGAATCTCCCTATTGCATAACACTCTGTAACAGCAGTAGAAAAGCTTGGGTCTTCAACATGTAGAATTGAAACTATGGAAAATCTGAAACATTGATATCATTTTTTGTGTCAAGCCATAAAATTTTAAGGGCAAAAAATGTACAAAAACCAAATTAATTAATTTTAAAAGCTTAACAAAAAGAGTATACGTCTCTTGAATTTTCGCCCAATATCACTTTTAAAAATCTACTTACATATATACAATTCTTTTGAAACAGTCTATCCTCCCGATGAATAATAAGTACAAGTTCTAAAGTGTTTGAGTTCGGTACACAGCATGGGGTTTGTAGGGTCTTCCTTAAAATGTTACGTATTTAAGGTCAAATCAAAAAATGGAGTTTTCTGTTTGCTTAGTTGTTGGCAGTGTGTGTGATTGCAATTGCTATTACTGTGTTTTTTAATTGCTGCCATGATCTAAATTTCCCAACTAAAAACATATTGTGCAAATTATAAGTTTCATAGTAGTATCAGAGCCAACCACCAAGCACAGCAGAGCGGGGCAGAGCGGAGTGCTGCGTATGAGCAATATAGTATTTAGCATGGAGGCTTATCTACAAGCAAAAACAAAATAAAACCTCTTAAGAAATATATACCATTATATACCATTTTTTATTTGCGTTTTTATTATTTTCGACCGGCTCTCGCTCAATCGTCACTTTGGCAGGTGAACGAGCGAGACAAAAACTTGGCCAAGTGCAGTAGGCCATGCAAATGGCAAAGTAGGTCAGCTATCAACAACGCACGCGTATTTTAATACTTTACGACAACGACAACGACAACAACGACGACGACGACGACGACGACTATGACTATCAGTAAGAGTGGCCGACACAAACACGAACATCAGTTCGGCAATAGACGACGCGGTACAACACAATACAAAACAACGACAAATAAACAAAAAAAAAAAACAGCAAAAGCAACAAGTCAGGTTGCTCTACACGGGAGTGGTCGACTTATAGACCACCTGCACACAACACTAAAATAACAAAGCCAAAACATTTATATTATTCTGGATGGATTTACACTTGTGTACTACGTACTGCTTACCAAAGTCAACGCGGTATTTACATTTTTCATTATTATTATTTTCCTAATTTGACCAAAACGACAATAACCAAATAACTGATTTTTAAGTCGGCAATGCAAAAGCTGACAATACGTTATATTACATCAGTTTACATGCATATTCATTTTCTTATATATAAATAAAACATTCATTGTCACAAAATCATCACAAAAATATATGCCTTTATCTATTTAATAAATGATCTTTTCTCACTAGATTATTATCCCGTGTCGAACGCATTAATAATTCTGAACAGAAGGTTATAATGCAGATGTAAGTAACAGTAACATTAGCAGTAACAGTAACAGAAACTGTAACAGTGATAGTAACAGTAACAGTAACAGTAACAGTAACAGTAACAGTATTTATATTCTTGTTTAGAATCTGTCCGCCTATATGAACATTCCGATCTCATAGACTCCAAATATGCAGTATATGTACTCGTACAACATCTCCTAGCGAGCTTTCTCGACTAGCCCAGATTGTTGAAGCAAACTTAGATGTTGCTCAATTAAACTCCTGATCAGATTCCAAATCACACAGACTTCTACAAGTCATCTGCCTTCTTTCGTGGATCATAATGTCTCTTTAGGGAGCACATAAAAGTGTGTTCCTTTCCAATTTAGTAATACTCCATACTTATTAAATATAATACTTGTTTTGTCTAGATATCTTGATAAACCATGAAATAGCTTGTATTTCACCTGATAGTCGCTATAGCAGCATATAAATATATAGAGCTATATATATATACATATATATACTAATAAATAATAGGTTCAACAATAATATTTAAGCATTTGGCAATGTATTTTTTTTGCATGTATGAGAATATTTTTGACATAAGTGAGACGTATCATTCATTCAGTAGCATTATAGGCAAACTGCGTTGAGCTTTCTGTGGCAAAAGCTCAGTTATGCGTGTGCACTTGAATGCATGCATACGCGATACACATGAGCATGAATGTGTGTGTATAATAAATGTTTACATAGATATAAATATAAATGTGTGTGTACAAGAGTTGTAAATATTACGCTTAAGCTGCTCGTATCTGCTATCTCTGTTGAATTCGTTCTGCGCTCTGATCTGACTGAAGATCGCTACTATGTTTATATTGTTTTTTAGCGACGTCCGACTATTGCGCACAGACTCAAAACCCGAACTCACCGCTCAAAAATACAAGCAGAAAGCACGCGCACTCATTCTGAACTAACGCTCTCACATGCAGGTATAAAAGCTTCCCGAAAGCTCTTTTGGTGTGTAACTATTGCGTGAGCTGAATTATGTTATTATACCCTTGCAGAGGGTAGTATTATTATTCAGTTGTTAGCTTATCTAGTAATTTATTCCTCTTTTTTTCCTACAGGTACAGATCGGAAAATAACAGGTCACATAGGAACAATCGGTCGAATGATAATCTTATCACGATATTATAATTAAATTCTATATTTATGCCTGCTTAAATGTTTTGGTAAAACGGACAAGTACATCATAATCATACAGTTTCCACATATGCAATTTAGATGTGAGCAGGTGGACTCCGGTCACTGAAGAATTTAAACTTTTTTCAATATATATTTTGAATATGAATTAAATATGAAGCTTCAATAGTTGAGATGGAGTTTGATCTAATGGTAAACCGAGATCACATCCAGTTTCCATCTGTTTCTTTGCAAAGTATTCATTCATATAGCTCACTCAGGAACTACAATAAGATGTCGAACTAACCGCACATAGCAGGTTGGATGATAGGTATTTTTTTATCAGTGCCTCCTAAGTATTTATAGTTATCACCACAACGTAATAATAAGACACATATAGTATATACATGCAAACATTACGTGATAAATACGCAGCAAGAACCCCAGACAAGGAGAAGCTAACATATAGCGACATTTTGTGGCTCACAAATATACCGTAGGAGCTACGCAGCTGAAATCAGCTCCCATTATGATGATGTGAAAAGGTTTCAAATAATGTATGGATCACATTTGTCAATACTTTGTACAACCAAATAAACAACGTCTGCCGTTATGGAGAGTTCCCATGGAGGTCCAACCCTGTCAACTTCGACGCAAAAAAGTATATTATTAAAGTTTCTTTAAAAGTTTTGTATATGTCGAACTCCTTAAAAATGGCTAAATTGTGAATAGTCGTGTAAGTCGTGTAAAAGAAAATCACGGAAACACATTTGTCGATGCCGGCCGGATCGAATCTCTATATCATATGATTCTGCTTCGGAACAATGAAAAATTGTTTGTTGTAACAACATATCTGGTTCAAGTTCATGTAAGTTTAATTATGATCCTAAAATTACAGAAAACTGTCCTGTGCCTATTGATATTAATGAAGATGTTAATCGGGTCTAATGAATATATTGTTTTCTGTACGAATTAAGAATTGTTTTCATATCTTAAACCTATTTAGAATGGGTGAAAAGGGTTATCCTGAAGTTGTGCAAAAGTATGTAACAGGCAGAGCGAAAGATCTTCGACACCCTACAATACATAAATATGTTTATTCTTTACCATTATCAATTGCGGAGTGGGTTTAGCCATGTCCGTCTGCATAAATAAAAGGATTTCAGAGACTATAAGATCTAGAGAAATTTTGGGATATAAATTCTGGTATAACAAATCAGATCTCAGATCAAGATTTATTATTTTTTCGCTAGCACTTTATGTGATCGTTTAGAATCGATACATACTTGAACACTCTTCCTGTTTCGGAAATATTGTTATATACCGATATGTTAGATGTCGATATTTTCTATAGAAATAAAAGTCCTAATATTATAATTATAGCATCATAATTAATTTTTAATATATGTTGACAAATTATTGATCAAGTAAATCTAAATCGTATTCTCTAATACTATCCAGCAGGCACAAGCATTTTCTTTCTTTTCTTTCGTGTTTGATCAGCTATTTTATTAGAGGTACTTTACAACTCGAGGAAAGTACGCATTATAATGGTTACTTTATAACGGAAACGGAAAGCATTTGCGTTTTTAAGAATCAGTATCGAAATACTGTCAATGGTTGAAACAATCACCATCGATGAAGCTATCGAGTGGGCGCACTATCAATGTTTTTCCGCTCATACAACAGAATACAAACATAATGCATGAAAGTGTAACTGGGTCAGGGTGCAAACCGTCACACCCACACACACACACACACAATAAAAAAAAACCATGGTGGTAGGAAAATCAATGCAGTGCAAGCTTTTCTATATCTCTCTCTCGTTCGTTTCTTTCACCCCCACAACACTCCAGAGCGCCAACCCCGTTGTTCTCGCATGTCTTCGCCGCCCTCAATGGGGAATCGAAATTGCAATCGCAATGCAAAAAGCTTGTGCATGTGGCGCCCCGTTGACGTCGCCGTCGTCGCCCCCATCATCACCTTCGTCGATTGAAATGTGGCACAGGGTCAACTGGCGACCTATTAGCACACTTTTCCACACTGACCGAATCACAGCACCCCCCCCTTATGCCGCTGATGCCTCTTATACTATCCAAATTGCAATGAGCACATCGAAACTGCAACTACTCAGCCAAACTCTCAATGGAAGTTTTTATCTCCGAGCTAAGGTCAACAACAAAATGGCTAATGCAATGCTAGAAAATCTTTAGCAAAAATAGCGAATAAAAACAAAAAAAAAAACAATCGATAGAAAAAGTTAGTTGTCCGAAACAAGTTAAACCCCTACAAAAACTAAATTCAATTCAAAGTTCAACTAATTAGCAGGCATATCTATAAATGGACTATTTTTCCTTGATGTTGGAGCTTACGCTCTATCTTCTATCCTTAGTTCTGGGGTGAAATAGAGGACTCTGAGCTGATTAAATGATATAGTCTGTTGTAATCATTACAAAGTACTCGAAACTCGGTTCATGCAAGGAATAATTGGTAGTACAACGATTAAGAAAAATAAGTTCTTGTTAATTTTATGTCGTTTTTACGCTCTGTCCGTCACATTAATCTGGACAACTTTCACTTACCTCTGTCTAGCTCAGTTCGAAAGGGTGATAAATTACCATATATATAATTGAATTCACCATGCTTTCCATGAAAATAGGCAATCTACCTGAAAGATGGCAATTTGCAAGCAAGCAAAATGCTGCTTCAGAAAATCTTTTATTATGGTTCAATTTGCGTTTCTGTTCCGACCCAACGAGCTCGGAGGCGTTGCACCTTGAAACTTTATCTAAACATTGAATAATAAATACTTCATATTTATACAATATATATATATACAAAGTTACTTTAACGTTTCAATGTTGCATCCTTGATAGCATTTACAAGATTTCTAAACGCTTCACTAACGCCAATCGTATTTCAATTACAATTTGCGGTCTACAATTGAGGTTGGAAATTTAATAATAGAAGCCTATGACGCTATCAACGTGAATGACCACTCTGGAGGATATTACTAAGCTGGCAATTGTTTGAATGTGAACAAAACTCATACAGGTAATTAACAATATGAACATTTTACAGAGTGAACATCCTTCTAGCGTTTTTATTGTTATAATAACATTGCCAATGTACAAATATTATATATACATATGATTTATAGTTATTTAGTTCGATTATTAAGCTGTTAAAAGACCTAAAAGAATTAGTGATTCCCTCAAAGACATACAAATGCCTCAATTTTAAAGATGCAGCCATGAAAGAAACTTAAAGCTGCCAACTGGCAACATGGCAGACATAATTTTCAAGGTCTGACCTTGCTACGAAAAAGCGCAAGGAACACCAACCAATAAGGCAGTGGCAAGGACATGTGGCCGCCTCTATCGCCTCATTGCAGATGGCAACCTTGCACAACCTTCGGCATAGAGCCTTGTAATCAATTTACAATACTTTGGAGAGCAACAACAGCAACAACTATGCATTAGACCCTACAATGTCATGCCCCAATTTACGTAGCCGGTGACCTCGTTAGCTATTTCCAAAGTGCAGCAGAGCCAGCAGCAACAAGCGGCTGACTTTGACCCATTTAAATCCTTTGAGGTAAGCAATAGTCACAAAGCGGTATGCGAACGCGACGACGCGTCGCAAACATTGCAATAATCTATGTCAATGTCAGCCGGCGTTGCAGTGGGCGGCGACGCGGCGTTAAATTAACTGAGGCAGAACATAAAGCTCGAGAGCAATAAGCATAGACAGACCGACAGAGTGACAGAGATAGAGGACGACAGAGACAGAAAAGAAAGAGATAGATGGATCAAAACAGACAGAGGGAGAGGGAGAGGGAGGGAGGGAGGGAGAGAGAGAGAGAGATAGAGAGTGCAAACTGCACACACGCGACAGACGTTTGATTCGACTGACGGGTTTCGCTCGCCGCAGCTGATGCCCACAAACAGACAGACAGACACACACACACTCACACACACATACACAAATGTGACCGTCAATTTATATGCAATTTCGCTGTCCGTGTGTATGTGTGTATGCGCTTGCATCCTTGTGCCCAATCTCTAATACATATTACAAAACAACGCAACAAAATTCAACTCAGAATGCAATCGGCCATAGTTCTCGACTTATATATACCCTGTATCCAGGCATTATTTGTCGGCCCCCCATAAAAAAAGCATATCCAAATGTGTATGTGTAGGTCAAGAGCAACGAGAACAAAACTGAACAATATGCTGTCTATATTGAGTATGACTAAGTCAGAGTCTAATGCCACTTCTTGGTCCCACCATGAAACGCTTACAGGGTATGAAAAAGCCAGTTATGCCTTTGACCTAAATTTGAATG
This sequence comes from Drosophila nigritarsus, assembly GCA_035044305.1. Taxonomy (NCBI): domain Eukaryota; kingdom Metazoa; phylum Arthropoda; class Insecta; order Diptera; family Drosophilidae; genus Drosophila; species Drosophila nigritarsus. The sequence goes on along the minus strand of JAWNMF010000909.1, from coordinate 22,029,250 downwards.
CACAATAACCTTACTCCATTTTAAGCACGAAACTAAGGATTGCACTTGTAGGTATTCCAATACACATACACACATACATACATATATATGCATAGAAATGCACACACGTGTTTTTTCATACTTACATGTTTTGAAGCACTGAAGGTCGCCAAAGTGGGCGACTAGACGCCTGACATTGATAAATGTCAGCTACAACAACCCGCAGCGGCAACAACAACACAAATGGTGGCAAGTGCGTGCGTTTGCTGACGCAGCAGCATCATCAGCAATACACCAAGTGAACACTTTGACGAGTTTCTGTCTATCGACCACGTTTCGAGCCCGATATTCATTTGTAATTTACTATGCACTAATGTAAATGACATATCTATCTACAAATATATTAATATATATGTGTCTACATAATTCCGAAGCTGGCTGGAGTTACATAGAAAGCTTTCGGTATATAAACGCGACACGCAGCACATCAGTTGGTTTTGATTGTCAAAAGGGAGGCGCATGTTTTGATATATCTATATATGATATCTTTATATATATGGTATATATATACACATTATATCGATGCTCTGCCCACGATAACCACCTGCTTTGAAGGAAATGGAAACGGAGTCGCGCCGAGTCTTTTATTTGAAGTTGTTATTCCCTTCGGGTTTGATCCTTGATCCATTAGTTAGGCACGATAAAGTTATTCTAAATCCAGATAGCTTTACTAATAGCCAGATAGTTTTTAAAACTGTTTTTTTTTACCGTTGCGTAAGGTAACACTGCAATTGAAAGAGACAAAACTGGCCAAAGAAGTGTTCGAAAGTCGAATTTATATATATAAAAAAATTAGATTTTTCTGCAATCGGAAATTAATTTTAGTTACACCGATGAAAATGTAAATTACCCTCCATTAGTTCTGTGATTAATATACCAAGTCATAACAGATACAACAAATTTTAAAAGGACGAAAAGGACCCATACTCGCATTAATAGAACCCATACTCAAAGACACGTAGATTGCATTTGGTTATCAGCTTCTATAAGATCAAGAATGGTTGTGCCCTAAAAATCAAAAGAGTTTAATGATTTTTGTTGATAGTGATGAAGTAGCCTGGATCCAAAATATCCAGTCTTGCTGCCTACATTATGAGGGAGTGTGACACAGTCTGAGGAGAATCATTAACACAACCCAATATTAACAATATTGGAATGCTACATCGAGGAACTTTTTCAATAACCTTCAAAAGGTTTTCACAAAAAGCATTATATCAAAAATTATGATTTGCTTAAGCTCCTAAAGAGATATTTCGATTTTAAATGGCAAAGAGTTTGCGAACAATCTCATCGATATTATCTGGGGGAACGAACAACGAGAGTTTGTTGGATTACAAATATTTTAAGAGACTAGCAAGATCCACGTGAGAAGAGAAGAGATGCAGAAGCAAAACCTACCGAAAGTTTCCATTTACAATATGTGAAGCTATTAAATTTGAAGAATAAACTTTAAAATGTTCATACTCGAAATATTTGTATTGTTTACTTTAGATATTAGTAGAGCAAAACGAATTACAACGCGCAAATTCTACTCAAGTTGAGATTTGACATCCAACCAGAACAAACTCATTTGGTTAGTGATTAGGCCCTTCAGGGACAGTAAATTGATATATTTTTGGTATGGGCACTCTTGCTTGTTTTATGTACCTCCTTATAAGCCATCTTCGACTTTCCTTCGAAATGCATAAAATGTGAGCTACTAAAAATAAGCATTTGGGTTAAGTTTTTTGGACATTGCTTTAAAGATGGTTTTCGATTTCTTATCAAATACATTTAACTGGATTGCAATTGATAGTTTGTAGAATGCACATTTTTGGATTTGTTTATTTTAATTCGATTATGATTGTTATTTTGATTGCGTTTACAGTTCAGTTACATTCAGTTATTTTCAAAAACTTTTTGTATTTGTATTTGCATTTTGTTTTTGGTTTTCATTTGTTATTTTATTTATTTATCAATTCATATTTTTCACATATTCCATTCCTGTTGTCATATTTTCCGGTCAAAGTCACAATTTTGCTCAGCATACAATAGAATATTGCCAACAACTCAAGGATTTCCGGTTATGCGATACATATCAATATTTGTGGAGAATTGGTTACTTACCCCCTTGATCATCAATCTCTAGACCAAATTCATCCTCGGACATCGACTCATCCTCTGAGCTGAGATTGGATCCACTGAAATTGGCCGCCTGATGTTGCCGCTGTTGTTGCTGTTGTTGATGTTGTTGATGTTGTTGATGTTGTTGTTGATGTGTTCGTCGCTGTTGCTGATGTATCTGATGAAGTTCTTTTGTACTTGTACTTGTTGTATTATCAACATTGTTGGATATTTTGGCAGCGCCACATGAACTGGCCGCTAGCTCTTCGATGCTGTGTATTGATCTACGGTTGGCAGTGCTTAGTGTTGAAGTTGTTGTTGTTGTTGGTGCTCCTGTTATAGTTGTTGTGTCAGCCAGACCATTGTTGGCAACAGCAACCATATTCTTGTGACTGCTGCTCGGCACCACATCGAAGTCCAGCAGTTGCACCGTTGTGGAGCCTAGGAAACTGGATGTGCTTACGACCGCCGTTGAACCCACCACCCCGTTCTCCAGTGGCTTCAGCTGATGATACTCCACAGAGTTGGACTTCTGTAGTATAACCGGATCACTGTTGACATGGTCTGTGTTTACCGTTGATTGATTATTATTGTTCTGACGGTTATTAAATAGTATATTGGCAAATGATGGCATTGTGACTGATTCCAATATGACCGGCCCATCTCCGGTGCCGCTGGGGGGCGCTGCAACCTTTGCATCCACATTATTGTTCTGATTATTATTGTTGTTATTGTTGCTGTGAGGATTAGGACTGGCAAAGATGCGCTCGCACAGGCCGCTCAATGAGACGGCCCCATCCAATTGACTTCCATCGATGTTTTGCAATGAGCTAAAGTTCTCAACAGGTGGATTTGAATTGGAATTGGGCTGAGCGCAGTCCTTTTGCAGTTGAGCATAGCTACCAAATGGCAAAATTGGTGTGCTGCCAGCGCCAAGCATTTGATCCTTGTGATGATGCGGCAGCAATTGTTGCTGTTGTTGCAGATTCTGCTGGTGATGGTTGTTGCTATCGTTGTTGTTGTTGTTGTGGTGGTGGTTACTAGTTGAATAGTTGCCTATGCTGCTGCTCTCGGGCAACAAAGGTACATTGAAGTTATCCATAATAATATTTTGCTTATTTCTAATTTATTTCGTGATGCACTTAAGTGTCTCGGTGATGTTTTAATGTGTGTTGCACTTCAGCTTGCTGCAAAAGAAGAAAACAAACAAATTTTTCCCAAAAATTAGTTTAGACATGAACACTACATTTTTATGTTGTAGAGGCAAATAGTTTTTAGTGTCTAGGCTGGAACAAAGAACGGTTTTTGAACAAAACTTAGAGATTCAAAATTAATGTAGGTCATGGTTATTTAATTCTTTGTTAATTTTTACAAAAGCTAAAATTCGAAAACAATGAATTTTGAGATCTTTAGTGCTTCAGTAGAATGTGTGCAATGTGTCGGAATCGGTGGGATCGGACCACTTTATAATACGCTGTCATAGAAACCTATGAGAAAGGGAACACTGTAGATTCCTTTGGAATCCAATTGGGCGCTTTATTTTATACATATACACTTAATTGACTTTTAAAAAACCTGCAGTTTGTACTACTCTTCTCAAGAAGCAACTTGGTAATTTCCAGTGGTTGCCAAACCAACTGGAAAACCCGGCCTGCCTTAAATAACATCCACACAACCACAGAGAACTTGTACAGAAGTTAATTATTTTGATTCAGCCATTGCTTTGGCATTCTCCTTGTTCGCTTCGCAGTTGCAGCTAAAAAGCTCACCCCAACTAGACAAAAGATCTGGGACAGTTGGCAGTGACGGGGCCAAGCGAGAATATAAGGGGCGTGGCAGGGTACACAGAGAGATGAAACAAACAAACTTACCTTTTCATCATATATATATAAATTAGCAACAGCAACAGCAGCTGCTGCTGCTGCTGGCTGACGTTAGCAGAGGCGCCTTAGCGCATGCGCTGCTACAGCAACAGCGATCACGAGAAAGAAGAAGACGCTGCTACTCCGTCTACTTTTGGGGCGCTCGCTTGGTTTACTGTGCTTTTTATGTTTGTCGTTCTTAAAACCAGTTGGGACCGAAAGCAAAAGTGCTATTGTTGTTATTATTATTGTTGTTGTTGTTGTTTTTGTCAGCCCGTTCGCCTTCTCTATTTGTTTGTACACTTCACACGGTTATTCGCAGACAGAACTTGCGAAGAAGAAGAACTTGCGTGATTCACGATGCCCCTACAGCCCTGTTTCCCCCTGTGATCCGTACTAATGCAGTTTCCGCCTGCGCCAGCAGCAGCTGCGAAGTCGCCGTTGAAAGCTTTTTCAGCATATTTTCTTGCGGCGCACACTTTCAAACACACATACACACATTTGCGCTCACTCTTATTATTATTGTTGCTGTTTCTGTTGTTGTTGCTATCGCTAGTGTATGTTCTTATTATTTGCGCTGCGCCAATTCTCTTGCTATTTCGTTCTTTCTCGTTTTCGTTTTCTTTTTCTGCTTCGCTTCGCCTATTCGCTATTCGCTTTCAGTGTTGTCTTTCGTACATGGAATTTGTTTTTGCATGGCGGCGGCGGCGGCGTTTGCCGCTTCCTTTTATGTGTTAAAACAGCAAATTTATTGCAATTATGCCAAGCCAGACGACAAAAACTTCTTGCACAACGACGACGACAACGAGACGAAGAGAAAGACGAGCACGAGCAACAAGCGAAAAGCTCTTCCTACAAAAACAACAAATTGCAATTCCCCATTACACACACACACACACATATGCACACGACAGACGAGAACAACGCGCACTTATATTCACGCATACACACACATTTACTGCTGCTGTTGTTGTTGCTGCGGCTGGTTGGCAGGGGGCGCTCGACTAATTTTGTTTTTATTTTAGCAGCTCTGCTCCAATTCTATGACACAACAAAGTGTGTACATACATAGTGCATATAATACTGATATAGATGTGTGTGTGTGTGTGTCTATGTAGTATATACATACTGCATACGTACGTACGCAATAATTTTGCAACTCTTGCACTATCGTAATGGGCACCAGCAGCACGAGCCACACATTTTCAGTTTTTAGTCTGCTTTTCAGTTTTTTTAGTGGATTTTTATTGTTTTCATTGATGGTGTTCTCGAAATTGCACAGCGCGCTTCATTTTCATTTGAACGAAAGTAATTTGGTTGCGACCGACTCACGCCACGCTGCTCGAAGAATTTAGTTCCTTTTACTTTCTGCCTCTATTTGTTTATTCCGCTTTTTTTCGGGAAAACTATGCACGGCACACAACACGCAAAAATTAGGTCTGTAGGCCAACACGAACGGGAACACAGTAAGAGTAGCAAAGTTGTTGGCGTAGGTAGAAGAAGAGGAAAGCACACACGCATACACACGTATGCACATCCATACTCATACACACACGCAATCACAAGCCCAAGCACACCGATAGACAGATCGAGTGAGACGCGGCGGGGCCAAGGGCGTGTAAAAGGCAAGCAGCAGCAGCAGCGACGGCGTCAAAATTATTCTTGGCCTTTAAACGCGCATTTGAAGAACAAGGACGGCAATCATATGGCGACCAGCGATGAAGCTTTCAGCTTTAAGCAATCGCACACCAAAGCAACTGTGTGTGTAAGCGCTGAATAGCTTTTTCAAAAAGCGCCAGCTCTTGGAATAAAATGTAGCTAACGCAAGTAAGCGCCACCTATTAGACCATTTTCAACAGATTGATATTTGAATTTTTGTATACAACAACGTTTCTCTTAATAAATTAAAATAATATTAAAACTCAACAAAAGAGAAATTAAAACTAATAAACCAGAAAAATCATGACATTCCCAGGACTAACCATCAAAATTGTGCTTCTTTATCAAGGAAAAAAAACCATTTATTCTCAATTTTTTCCGAAATCTTATTAAAAAAGATTTGAGTACAAATTAGCTTAAAAGTGTCCGTTATATTTTTACAGATCAAGGAAATCTACATTTAGAAATACCCAAAAGCACAACTATCCACTGACGAATATATCACATTTATCCATTTACATTAGGTTGTATCGAAATTCCAACAGCATACTATATTTACTCCTTGTAACTGACAGGAACGCTTAGTCCACACCAAATTAACACACTAACAGAATTTACTTCCATAGTTTGTTTCTCGAAACATGTTTATAGACACTTTAATACACCTTTAATCCACATGCACATACACATACATACATAAGATTTTTGTTTTGTAAACATATCTATTTCTCATAATAACTGTTAGTATAATTGTAATTTCGATAATAATTTTAAAGACTTAATTTATACACACTTCAAAACACAATCACTTTAGATTTTATTGATAAGAAAATAGTTTGCATTTCCGTTTATTTTTGTTTTTGTTTTTTTACAAATTACGTTTCTGTTTTATAAATACGATCATTGAACATTGTTGTTGCTTCTCATTTACTATACAATACACCTTTATGTATATATATATATATACATATATGTAATTGCCAAAAAGTATTTTCAATTATCTTCTTCAGGGTTAACATTATCTTACGATACAATATTACATCGAAAAGTTACAAACCTATATGCAAAATTGGTTTAAGATAATTATAAATAACATATTCGTAATCATACGCACACTGAGTGTTTTTATCATATATATTTGTATGTATATATATATATATTATTTTGTTTATGTGATTTAATTTCTTTTAAAAATACATAATATATAAATACGCCTTCGTTGCATTGCTTATAACTACTTTTTTATAATTTGCATTATTCATTATTAATATTAGTATTTTTTGCTAACACTTTTTGTTCAATAACCATAGATTACATTACGCAAATAGGCTTAGATATATAAGATTAGCTGATTAATCGGGTGCTCCCTGGCTACCAAAACTTGGCATTAACCGATTCGTTTGTTGCTCGTTTTTCTGCATCGTTTTCATAATCGTTTTTGAATGTGTGTGTGTGTGTGTGTTTGTGTGTGTGTGTATAGCACCTTTGTATCACTTTGCACTTAGCTCTAATTATTTTTATAAAAGACTGTCTTCCAAAGACAAAGACGTAAAACTGACAATTAAAATTATATTCTAATATATATATATATATATAAACATATGCAATATTTATAGTATTTAATCTAGTTCCATAAAATTAGAAACGTACTCGATTTAAAATTTCATTAAAATTGTTTTAACGCCCAGCAAATTCTTGACGCTCTCGTTGTATCTGATAAGCATAACCTTTGAGGAGCTAAACATATTCAGCTTCTCACCGGCACACAACAGCTGCAAGCACGTCGCCTGCTTCAGGAAATCATCAATTTTGAACTCTCTCAGTAATTGCTTCTGTGTGGTGGCCAGCGTATTGCCATTTGGACAGATCTGTGAAATACATTGAGCTAATATTAATACAAAATACATGCATCTCTTGACTGTAATTGTAGTTGTATGTGTAGTTACGCTCCGTACCTTGTTAAGCAGCGTGTCTTTCGATTTGACTTTAAGTAAATTGCACAAATCATTTAAGAGTACCCATTTATCACTGCCCTCATCTTTGAGCAAGTACAGTGGTGGCAGGGGCACATCGGCCTCTTCAAATTTAAAAATATCACTATTCAATTCATCCGATAACGTCTCTCCTCCTACATCACTATCATCATCATTTTCAATATGATCATCATCATCATCGTTCAACTCGTTATTTGCTATATTCACATTCTCGCCATCATCCTGGGGTTCCTGTTTAACCTCATTCTTGCCGTTCACAACACCCGTTACATTTTGCTCAACATTAATATCATTGTTTTTGTTGTTATTGGTATCCTCCATTTCCGCTCCAGGCTCTATTTTGAACATTATTGTTGCTGTTGCTATTGCAGTGGTTGTTGTTGTTGCAGTCTTTCCACATATCTCCCCATTTTTATTAATTGTTTCTTTGCTATCCTCCTTGTTTATGTGTAATAATCCGTTGGAATTATTTGTGTTGTATCTGCTGTTGCTGTTGCTGTTGGTTTTGGATTGGTTTGCTGAATGATACTCGTTGTCGCCTTGGTTGCGTTTCTGCCTTCTTCTTCTTTCTCTAAGTTGAGCTCTGCTCATATCACATGCTGTCTTCGGTACACTATCGAATATATCAAAACCGTATTCCTTTTCATCTGTGAACGAAAGAAACATTTCTTCTTTTATCGATATACACGTTGTATTGGATATATTGGATTAGTGTATTTACTAAATAACTTCCATGGTCCCAGAAATCGCATCGGTTTTATGTCAGCGGCCGCACTTTGTGCATCGCTGAGGTGCGAACGCAGAATGCTGCACATCAACTTGCTTGAAGCTAACATGAGTGGTGTTTGGCCTGTCAAAAGACAATAAATTCAAAATAAATATATTATTTAAATCAAATCAAATAAAATAATTTAAAGCAAATCATACGAAATATGCATTTGAGATCCTGCTGAGATCCTTATTTGTCTTGATCTTGTTTGCTTGCTTACCTGAGTATGTTGCCAGCAATGGGTCAGCACCATATGACAATAGGAGACGTACCACCTCCTCATGATCATTTTCGATGGCACCGTGCAATGGTCGAATGCCGGATTGAGCGGCCTCCGAATGATTAGCACCGAATTGCAAGAGAATCCGTGCAATCTCGAGCCAGCCCTGGGTGCAAGCCTCATGCAGCGGCGTATAGCCGGCGTTGTCCTTTTGATCCGGATTCATGCCCATGCGATCCAGACAATAAACAACCACATCGATCAGTCCCTGACGCGCCGCCTTATGCATTGTGCTCTGACCCACACCCTTGTTGAGCACCCATTTCTGTATTTCGCGGCACACGTCCATCTCCGTTTTAATCTTGATCGGCAAGTGGGAAGTGCTGCCCGCTATGGTGCTGTCTGTATCATCCAAACGTTCATCTGCAGCAGCATCTGCTGCCGCCGCCGCCGATGCCCATGCAACCGCTGTTGTCAACATGGGCGTCACTTGCTGTTCGCCGGCTGCCTTGGCAGCGAGGCTGGCACTGATTGTTGTGCTGTTGGCGCTGCTGCTCTGCTGATGCTGCTGGGTGGGTTTCTTCTTTTTGCGTATATAATCAAAACCGGAGCTGCCCTTGCGCCGCAAATACTTTCGCTTGTGGCCACAGTTTGCTGTGCCCGTTGCCGTTGTGGTGGGTGAATCTGTTTTTCCAGTGTGGTGATTGCTCTCATCGTTGGTGATGTTGTGCCTGGCCAGCTTGTTGTTATTGGCACTGACAATGCGATTCATTTGTTCTAGAAAGTCTTCATACTGTTGATAGCTCAATGCAGAGTACTCCTCACCGCCCGCCTGATCCTGTGCACACTCCGGTGGCGCCGATGCTGGACGTGGATCCGTTCCCATAAAGATTTCGCGTATGACTTCCCGCCGCTGCTGCAACTTGGATTCGGTGCGCGTCTTGCTCTGCAGCACCTTCGTGTCGAATATGCTAAAGTGCCGCTTGCCCATGGTGTCCTCCAAGCTGGGTTCCGCCGCCTCCTGCGAATGCGCCTCGTACAACGAATTCGAGGCGGAGGTCTGTGAGGTTTCACTGTAGTTGTGCAGGCTTGCTGAGCAATTTGATGGATGCGATGGATGTGCGTTCATCTTGTTGCCCTGATGGCTGCTGCTGCTGTTGTTGCTGTTGTTGTTGCTGGTGACGCGCAGATGAAGTACATCGATGATTGATTTGGGCGTTGTATTTTGCTGCTGCTGCTGCTGCTTTTGTTGTTGATGCTGCTTCTGCTGCTGTTGCTTGGCCCGCGGCTTGCGACCACAGATCGACTTAAAGCAGGCCAACTCTTGACTGAAGTCACGGCCACGCTCCAAATCCGGCAAGGATGCAGCCATCTGCGGCAGCTTGTTCAGCTTATTCATCGAGATCAAACGTTGCGGTATCTTCAGCGCCACCTTATAACGGTACTCTTCCAGAATTAGTTGCTGCTGCGGCGATGTACTTGTCTTGTTGCCGCTTGCTTTGTTGGTGCTGCTGTTCGGCGTGCTGGACGCGCTGCCGGCGGGTTTGTTTTGAATCTTACGTCCATTTAGCTGGACCAGATCGACGACCGAGGCACGCTTGTTGCGCAACCTGGTGCTCATCATCAGTTCCTTTTTGCCACCACCATCACCACCGGGCACCATTTTCCGCACATATTTGCGCTTGATCTTGGTCGTCGAGTTCCGAATGATTTTCTCGTTGCGCAGCACTTTGCTATTGGCCAGCTGGAGTTCCAGTTCCTTTTTCCGCTTCGATCGTGTCATCGTGTTCAGTGCAATCCGATTCTTTAATTGAACACTCGCACGCAATTTGTTTGTTGCTTTTGTTGCCTTGCGTTTGATACCCTCCTCTGGATCCCCTTTTTTGATCACTTTCGCCAACATGGACGCGGCGTCCGCATCCTGCTCCTGCTCGTCGTCATCTTCATCATCGTCGTCGTCGTCATCATCGTCGTCGTCTTGCTCTTCCTCCTGCTGGTGCGGCTTCTGCTTAACATCGCTATTGCAGCTGCTGGAGTTACTCTTATTCTCCATCTGTCCATCTTCCCGTTCCAGTTTCTGTTCCCCCATTTCGCATCTTGCATTTACGCTCCTCTTTTTAGCTTTGCACTTCCCGGCCGCATATTGCACTATGTTTTCATTAGCTGGGGCTATCCTCGCCTTCTTCAGACTTATCGTACTGTTTTTTGCCTCGCTAGAGCTATTGCTATTACACCCATCCTGCTCCTGTTCCTCGTCGCTGCTCTGCTGTTCCCGCTGCTTCGATTGCTTTTCCTTGTCCTCGGTGCGTCGCAACTTGCCCTTGCGCATCATCAGCGGCTTCTTTTGCCTGGCCGTTTTCCGCTTGTGCAGCTCCGTCGTATCGCTCTCGGAGCTGCTGCTCTGGCCCGCCGCAGGTGCTAATCGTGCCGCTATCCGCTGCTCCAGCACAATTCTCTTCTTTTCGCGTTCCGTTTTGCTCAGCTTCTTCTGGGCGCCGCTCATCCCAATGCCATTCGTGGTGGTTGTGTTTGTCACCTGTGTGGTTGTTGTGGCCGCCGACTCGGCGGCATCCACCAGTGCCGGCTGTCGTTTAAGGATGCGCGCCACAGGCAGATCATCCTCACTAAGTTCCAGTTTGATGCTGCTGGAGGGCAGAGGCAGAGGCAGAGACAGAGGACACAGAGGCAGAGGCAGAGACGGAGACTGAGCAGGTGTTAAGCTTTCGTTGGCAGATGCAGGTGCTACCTTGACGGGTATCACTTTGGAGAGCAGCTGCTCCACGAGATTGTTGCAGGTACTGCCCCAATCCAATAGACTGTTGTTATTAAAGCTTGATGGCTTCACATCCAGCTCTAGATCCAGATCTAGCTCCGGTGTGGCCATTGGTTCCGTTTTGATTTGTATGTGATTGATCATCAGATGACTGGGTGAATGTAACGCAGGTGGCAGAACTGGGCCGCTCGTTGTGGATTCACTTGCTTCTGACACGGTGGGTACTGCAGCAGCTATTGTTTTAGTTGTTGTTGTTGTCGTGGAACTAGCAGCAGCCAGCACTGGTGGCGTAAATGTGAATCCCTTGAGCTCGGCCTTTGTGCGTATACGTGGCTCCGGTTTCGGCCTCACAACCGGCTCGTGGATGGGCTGTGAACCAACAATGATGCGGCTGCCTTGACCCGAACACGTTGCAGACAGCTCAAGTCGCTTGGCTGCCAGTGCCTGCTCATTGATGGCAATAACCGGCACTGAGGCAACCATGGCCGCCCCTTTTGGCTGATGTGATTCCAGACGTGTCTGTTTGGCTGCCGCCGCCGCAGCCGCCTCTGCAGCAGCCGTTTCCTGATTGTACTCTTGGAGATGCCGCTTGCGTCCCAAATAGTTTGGATTGCTGCTGTTGTGGACACTAGTCCCGGCACTCGGCACATGACTGGTGTTGCCGCTCGTCGTCGTCGTAGTTGTTGTGCCAGCTGTGAGTGGACTAGGCGAGATCGCGATGTTACTGATTGTCGTCTCAGGCGGCAGTTGCGGTCGCTTGGCATACGGATTCGTTTCCACTACGCTGGGTCGCAGCTGTTGCGCAGCCTTAATCAGCATGGGCGTGGCATCGGCTGGTGCAGCAACGGCAGCCGCAACCACACTAGCAGGCGCCTGGCGTATCACTGCCGTAGCGGCTGCAGTACTCGACGCAGCCCTGCTGCTAGTGCTGCGCGCGAAATTTGGCGTTATATCAAATCGCGGCAGACCCAGACCAGGACCCTGACATTGACCCGTTGCCGTGTCGGGCTGGGGAGGCGCCGGTGCTTTGGCCTCCGGCATAATGCGCTGATATTTGTAGTCGGTCGAGTCGGCTGTTTGCTTGACTGTGCGCATGGACAGATCAAGCGGAGAGTAGGCAGCAGGCGGAACGGGTGGTGGCAAGGGCCGTTGCATCTGCTGTTGGATAACTGGGGCTGCTGGCATTGTAGGAACTGCTGTGTTTATTGCAACTTGCGACTGCCTGGTCGTGGTGGGTATTAATGCCAAATGAGTGCCGGGCGTCTCCATATTGAGAGTCTTCTTGATTATCTGCAGATTGCGCTCTTCCTCGCTGGTCGTATTCCTCTTTAGCATGTCATTGATTAGCGCCCGATAATTGGGCTTGGCTGTTGAGGAATTGGTCTTCCTGGGCACAGCCGTCAACGCCGATTTGGAAGACACTGGCGCTGGCTGATGACAACAGATGTCCGGTCCGTGTGGATACACCTGCAACGTTGAATAATTCGAGACGGACGCTGTGCCGCTGCACGCCGGTGGCGGTGTATGATTATACAGATGCTGGGCGGCGGGCGTGGGAGAAGCCACCTGAGCAGCTGCTGGCGATGGCGTGCCATGGTGATAATGCGAGGCATGGCTCGAAGTGGAGCTGGAGGAACTACGATGCTGCATGGCAGCACCCGATGGAAGTATTTGTGGTGCGGTTGGCGTCGGTGCTGCATGCTGCTGCAACAGTTTGCCATACTTGGTAGGAAAGATCAGTGGTGCAGCGGGCGATGAGCCTCGTGAGCTGATTGCGGACGCTACTGACGGTGGCTGCTCCTTCTCCGGTGGTGGTGCTGCTGTGGGCGGATTGTACGGATTATGATAAAGCGAGGAACGTGTCAAAGCCGGTGTCTCCGACTCCAATTTGGCATATGCATTGCTGCCGCTGCTACTGCTGCCACCAACACCTGGTGCTGCTGCTGCTTTGCCATAAAAGCTGACAGAGGCCCGTGAATAGTTGGCGCCACTGCGTCTATAATCCAAACTGGGCGATGGACCCGTTTCTCGCACATATTTCTCAATGGCATTGTGCATCGTATTCTGAAAGTTTGGAGGCATGTACAAGCTCTGATGTTGCTGCTGCTGCTGTTGTTGTTGTTGGGTGAGCTGCATATGATGACTGATAGCTGAGGGCGTGACAGGTGCTGCAGCGCTATTGTGTTCCGTTGGCGGATCATAATGCTGCGGACACTTGCGCGCATAGTTGGGACTGGGCTGCTGATCGCTAGTGCCAAGCAACGCATTCGTGGGATTCACCACATGCTCCAACTGATCGTAGCGAGAGGCGCGCGCAGTTATCGGTTGCTGCTGCTGGTGCGACGAGGTGGAGGAGGCACTGCCTACTGCAGGCGCATAGCTCAGCACCTTGGCACCTTGGCCAGGCACTGCACTTGAGTATTTGATGTTGTTGTCCTCATAATAGCGCTGACTACTCCCGCCGTTCCCGCTGCTGCTGCTACTGCTGCTGCTGATTGCACTTGGATGTGTTGGCGTCTGTGACTTGCTGCTGTAGCCATATCGCGACTGCTGCTCCTGCTGGTGCAACAGATGCGATGATGGCTGCTGTTGATCCTCTTGGGGCGGCGGCCAGTGGGTTGCGGCGTTGTACATAGCGCTACTGTGATGACGTGACATGGGTGCGGAGGCAGGCACTGGCGCAGCTCCAGTTGCTGATGTTTCCTGGTCCGTCTTATACTGCCAACAGAGATGGGATGACGGTGGCTCCGTTGATCTCTCGCCCACACCCATTTCCCGATTAGACGTGTAGTATTGTAAATGCGGATCGCCACCCGATGCAGCGGCAGCAGCAGCACCAATGGGTGGCATTACAGATGATGCTGCTGCTCCACCACCAGCACCAGCACTAGCACCACAGCGAGCGCTCATCACATAAATGGCGGCACGAGATCGCTCTGCATCCGTTCGCTGTGAATTGTGGTAACTAATTGAAGAATTGCTGAAGGTCGAGCTATTGACAATCGTTTGATGTTGTTGGTGCGGAAGCGGTGGCAGGTGGTGGTGTTGTTGTTGTTGTGGCGGTGGCGGTAGTGGTGGGGGAGCTGTTGCTGATTGTTGCTGATGTTGATGGTGTTGTATGTGGTTGCTATGCACTGCATGTTGTCCATGCGAATGCACATGTTGATGTTGCTGTTGATGCTGATGTTGCAGTGGGATATGGGATTGATGATGATGCGTTTGATATTCATAATGTCGGTTGGGTTCCATTGTGGCTGAAATTAAAAGAATCAAGATACAAGTTTTTACTAAGAGTCGTAAAACAAATAAGTTTTGGTTAATATAAGATGAAACCAATTCTCATTGGAATACGTACTTTAAAATTCACGAATTCATTAATTTTCAATTCAAAAAATTTGAAGCTTAAGATATTTTCCACAACTCCGACAAAAATCTCCATCGATTTAAGATATTCCACATAATCAAAACATATTTAATCGAGTTTTGAAAATTAGTAGTTTCTTGGCAATTAATCACTTTGTCGAGTGGCCCCTATAAGAAGTAAAAATACTTAATAAATTCAGTAGAAACCTGCACATAATTTCGGATGAATAATAGTTCAAAATGATCCCACATCAGGTTCCTCAAGTTTTTTTTTAGAGCGCGACGTGTTCGTTTTTGTATAGATATATAGATAAGTTTCGATGCAATCCAATCTTTATGCTATATGAATCACAGATTCCCCACTGTGGGGCGTGTTTGCGCTCATGTTTGTCGTTAAATAGTTTGCCACCAGGTGTGCTGCAAGTGAAAATTTACCCCACCACATTCTCAATAAACAAAATCTCACGTGTTACTGATAACACTAGAATAAAAGTATACAAATAACAAGTAAAAATGATCTCGACTAGTAGATACCCTAACCTCCAGAGTTTAATTTATTCATATACCGATTTAAACACACATTTATACATAAAAGTGCGCAAGCGGGGAAGAAAAACTGGAAGACAGCGCATGTTTTTATTCGCATCGGCTTTAGACAACCGCGTGCCTACAACATATTTCCATATAAATACTTGTATATAGAAATAAATAAATATATATTTATATATTTACGTATAGGGGCCGGCCTTCGACGCTTCACATATACATACATAGGTAAGCAGACAGAAAATGCTTGCGCCTGCTGATAGTCATTTGTTGGGTGTTTCTTATCCAATCGTGATGAAATAATTTACGCTTGACCAATAATAAGTAATATTTAATGCTTCAAATTGTGGCTTTTATTGATATTCGAAATGGATTCGTATTGATATTTGGGTATGGAAATGAAATAAACTAAATAAACATGCATTACCAATTTGAGAAACAATTATTGTAATGATCAATACACCAAATTCAAGCAATTGCCTTATACAAGAACTCAAGTTTTAGGAGTTCAATTTGATATATCCGATATACAGGAGGTACTCAGAGATGCTAGCAGCAAAACTGCAAGTCTAAACTCGTTCGCATAAATGTTGTTTGTGCCATATATATTCACATTCACAATTCAATAACGTTTTGCCTTCAAAATAAGAAATTAAATTTGCAAATTACAGTTTTAATAACGAGCCATTTGTATTTCTGTAGATTTTTTCCAACAGACGAACGACTTGTACAAATAAACAAACAAATGACAATCAAACAACAAATAAAATAATAATACAAAGAATTACCCAAATTCGTTGGCCCCAAAAACTCAGAAGCGCAACAGGCGACGAAGAACAGTTGTGGGCTGGGGCTGGCTGGCTGGCTGACTGTCGATTGTAGGGGTCAAGGCTTGATATTTTTGTGTACACATTTTTGCTTAGGAGTGTGCGCGCTTGTGTGTGTGAGTGTGTGCGTGAGTTTGTGTGTGTTTGTGTATTTGATTACCGCCAGCAAAAGTGTAAATAAATTGTGACGCACTCTTATTTTGTTATTGCAAATAATATACATGCATTTGTATGTACACATATGTAAATTTATATGTATATGTATATGTATATGAATATGTATACATATTTGTATATGTATATGCATTTGCACAATGTGTGAACGAAATGAAACGAAACGGAACAAAACCAACGCAATATTATTAACTGACTTAAAGAGCACAACGAACTTTTGTGTAATGTGAAATAATAAAACAAAAACAACGGAATTAAGTTGTTATCATTTGACAAAATGCTTAATCGAATCGTTGCAAGCAATTTCCTTATGTCTGTCAACTTTATCTTGTTAACACTCTAACTGAAACTGAAAATGAAGAATGAGCATAAACAATGCATCTAGCTCAGAGTCCAGCTGATACAAATCTAAGTATTAATATAAATAACTGACCGATATGAAATGGCAGTCTGATGTTGCAGATTTATTGTCAAAAATGGCAATTTCAAATGGTTGTTAAAAAATGGCTATTTGATAATTCGATTATTGGCCGATTGTTCTTATTGAAGAACAGTTGTAGTCGTAGTAGAAAACTTACACTAAGAACATCTAAGAATGCTCTCTCTAGGCGTGAGATCTGGACTAAAAGATACCCTGAAATTAACGATTTCTTCAACATCTATTCTTCTTGCATGATCCTGACAGTTGATCAACGACGTTATGCCAATGTATCTTATATAATCAGTATTAAAGATGTGGAGCAATTTATTATTTGAAATTCGCCACATTTATAATGATGAGCAGATAAATAGCCATGCCTAGTTCGACTCGGCTGTTAATGGTGAAGTTCGCTCTACTCTCTACATAAGATAGGGTATTCAAAATCAACAGTTATTGTTTTTGTTTGCGTTGCCTTTTCGCTTTTAGGCAGCCAACGGCATCTCCTCAATAAAACGGAACAAAACGATGCTAATTTTACAGCCGTAGCTGTCATCGTCTGTTGTACCTCTTTTAATAGTCTCTTTCATAAGTCAATCAAAAGTGTACCAAAGTACAATTGTTGTACAATTGTACCACCTGTGGCAACAGCTATTACAATAGCCAATGGGTTACACACTTCATGTTTAAGGTATTACATCCTCTGAAAGGGGTTAAAACGGACATTTTATTTGATCTTCATCTTAACATTCGAAATTATATCCCGTTCCAGCAGCTTAAGATATATTCTAAGTTGATGGAAAGATTTTCAGGTGCTTGGCTTTTGTTGCATTTTGTTTATGATTTTTGTATATTATAATTGTTTTTATTGTATTATATGCGATAAGTATTATATGTTGTAGTAATTTTTATTAAATTGGTGTTGTACGTGAAAGATGATGACACATCAAATACAAGCTACAAAAACTTAAAGATAACAATGTCAACGACTGTGTTGACGTTAACGCCCTACCTCCTCTCCCCATCCACAACCTCCTTTGCAAACGACAGCGACGCAACATAAGCGCAGGTTTTGATTTTGTACAATGTGCCAGAATGGGAGCAGAAGAGAGCGAAGAGAATCAATATAGGAGCGATAAAGAGAGTAGAAAACAGCAACAACAAACCAAAATTGTCGTTTGGCTTCTGTGCGTGGTTGTGAGGTTGTTGTTGTTTATTTCATTTATATTACTTCGCATTATGTTACTTCCATTACTATAGTCATGCGTTTCTGACTTTTGCCTCATTTTATCATCAAATAATGTAATAGCTCAAATTGTAGACTCAAACTTAATACACAAACCAAGTGGATGGAGGAAGAGAAGGAGCGCACGTAATAAACAAAAACGTAAACAAATCTAAATTTATTTCACATTTTATGCTAACTCATTGATCCATATTATGCATATATTCTACTTAATATATTTATTATTATGGTGATAATTATCCGTTCTATTTTGAGCGACGCCAAGCAAAAGAAACTTAATGATATAGCTGGCGGGAATGTTGTGAAATTTATTGGCATAAATGTTGTAGGCGTTGCGAATGTTTTGACACACATTGATCGGCAATTTGAATTGAATTGTGGATTAACTATGTTAAGAACAATAAAAACGTTCCGCATAACTAGATATAACCAGCGTCAACCACTGAAATTGATAACAATTCCTTTTATGTTTGGGGAAAAGTGACTAATCGATGCAATATATTTAAGAGCTGGGTTCAATTCGTAATATTTCATTTTCCAATTTCATTGATGGCATTGGTTGCATAAATCTGTTATCTATCTTGGCCAGATAAAGGTTCATTTGAAATTTTACCCAGCTACGTAATTCGATGTTGATTTAATTTTATTTTACTTATTTTTTACCATTTTTTTATTCGATCGACAGCAAATCTTATCACATTCACAGTCACGTAATTTTATGTACGCTGATGAGGAGAAGCTTATTCTCCCGTACACCAATTCTCACCTCTTCACAATATTCGTCTAGTCTGCAAATGATTCAAGCACTCAGTTGCACCAAAATTTGACAAAATGTAAGCTTATAAGTTTTAGTCGCACTAGACCCAATTCGGGCCAATTATACGATTGACAATTTTCAATTGCAAAATTATATTTACATTAAAGATCTTGAAGTTTCTCTTTTTGATTGCAAACTGGGCTTAAATATTAATATTTCCACAGTTATTAATGAGGTCATTTAGCCATGATCGAAAGAATTGAATGACCCATGCACAACCAAACTTCTGAGTGTCTCCTCAATCTGTCCTATTTAACTTGGCATCCTTCTTGGCAATTCATGTTCATCTTCCGCCAATCAATACTATCGATGTTTGCAATCTGAATGCAGATGAAGTTTGGAAATACAATTAATAATCTCAAGATTAATTTGAATGCTAACCGCATAATAGATAAGTAGTGAACTCCAATTTGTTATACGCCCATTATAAATACACTTAACATGCATATACAACATACATACAACAGCGCGCATATGTATGTATGTATATTTAAGTGGCAAGGTTTGTTGCCAACTCACGATATATACCTAAACAGTTCTTCAGTTCTATTTTGTTTCGAAACAAACCGGTTGCTCAAAAAAGCTGCTTTACACTTTAACAAAGCAACAGCCAAGCTACAGAAACCGTTTAAGCGCAAATTGTAGTACACTACTTAGTTATGGGGATAAGAGTTGGTGGTCGCTTGTCTTGTTCTCTATCGTTACACTTGGCACGAAGTATTCGTCTAAAACAATTAGAATGGCTTTGTCGAGAATATCCGATTAGACGATATCTTTTACCCCGTCGGCGATCGCTCCAATCTATGTGTGTACGTACAATGAAAATACAACACAGATACTCATAGTACTATGGAAGAGATTAAATACCTTTTGCGTTTTTAGTCCGAACGTTACAAACTGTTTAGTGTATTTAATTAGCCTCTTTTAGAATAGAAAATCGATCATTGTGATCTAAATTGAATTGAATTAACTTGATTGAGCGCTTCTAGATTTATTCGAAGTCGATGTTTAGCACAGGACTCTTACCTGTTTTGTACTTGAATTATTGATAATTAATAACCCCATCTGGTCCGATTTATTTGTAAAACTATTGCTTATAACACTTATAAACCCATTAATTTACCTAGATTTCTTATAATTGAACGAGACATCTTTGATCCCTTACATACAAATATCAGAATCGGGAGGATCGGAAAAGCCGAGCGGATAAGTGAATGGGGATTTTATGAGTTGTGAGCAGTTATACAAGGTTATATTGTCTTCAGTTTAATTTAGCAAGAGGCAATTTTGATATATCGAAATTGCATTTTCTTTTTTGCTCACTTTCGTATTTCTCTTCCGCATGTAAAACTTACTCATCAAAGCAGTGAAAGTTTATTATTTTAAATTGCTATTTGAAGGTTTTCTTATTTTTAATCAAAATCAATTATATTTTCATGCATTCATTTGGAAACCAGCTCTTTGAAAATATTATAGGCTAGAAGCATTTTCTTCTGCATTGGTTTCATTCCATTCGTTTTAAACAAATATCATTTGTTTTCGTTTTGAGCTATTCGAAATAGCGTAAAATTCTATTACCGATGTCCGTTTCAGTTCAATTGGATTTTTGGAGGTTACAAATCACTACAACAGTTTTTTTTTAATTGGTGTAAAAAGGGGTACACAAAATATTTTTGATTCAATAGAGGTGTGATAAAACTGGTTAAATACATTCTTTCAAATCTGTTCCTTTGCGGGAAGTATTCTCCAAGTATAAATTTGTTTTTTTTACAAATGGGATGATTCGCACCAAAAAGCAAACTGGATTTATAGGAGTTTGTGTATGTTTATTAAAACCACAACAAATATAATACGCAGATCCCCTACGTTAGTCAGAAAGCTTAAGGAACAAGCATAGTCTGTATATTATTTAATAATCGAAAAGATTTAACTAAAGCGCACTCTTCAACAAATTGCAGTAAAAACATTGGAGATGTTTGCAAAGTTTGAGCTTAAGAAGTGTTAAATATTAATTTAAATGGAAATTAAAAGCAAAAGCAAAAGCTTACCTCCAATTTTTAAAATTCAAACAGAGCGCGCGCGCGCTTTGCGCAAGGAGCCCTTGAAAATGTGATGCTCAATTGTAAAGCTGAGTGGCCTGTTGGACGTTGCCTTTGTTCCGTTCTCCCTGCAATCCCTACTTTCTTTTTCGTGTGTGCGTGCGATGTTAATGTTGAAACCAACTCGTCTTCCCTCCTCCTCCTTTTTTTTTTCGTCGCTCTCTCGTTTAAGCTTATTAAAAAGACTTTTACTGTTATTTCACGTTTTGTGCATGTGTGGTTATATCTGTGTACAGCTGTGTAGGACCGTTGCTGGGGTCTTCTACAATTCTTGATCTTGTAATTCTTTTTGGCATTGCTTTTCACTTTACTTTACTTTTATTTCACACACTTTTCTTACACAGACTATACACATGAAAGCAAACACACACACACACACAGACACGCTGATGATACACGTATAAAATTTCTCGCGAAGCAACTTTTTAGTTGTTGATGCTCCTCTTATTTTTTTTTGTAGTTGTTCCTTTCTACTCTAAAATACACATGTACACAATATGTAAGTGTATATATATATAGATATATATATATGTTTATATATGTATAAATATTTGTATATGTATATATGAATGAAAACCAGTATTTGCTTTCTTTCACTTATTTCAAGAAATTGTTGAATAACGGTTTTGAAGCGATATTGCGTGTTTTTGTTGTTGTTGCTGGTTTTGTTTTACTAAATTTCACTTTGCTTTCTCGCGACGTTGTTGTTATTGTATTCGTGCACATAGTTTTTGTTACTCTCACACAACACATTCACATACATAGGTACACACACACACACGGAATGTATAAAATACAGGGTGAATGCAGTTGTGTGTGTTTTAATATCTTTTTGTGAAATTGTTGGTCTGATAAACCTGTCCTGCAGCGTCGACGTCGACGCGCGGCTTTTGCAACTGCCTCTTCTTACACATTTGCTTCACTTATGCAGATCGCTTGAGAATCATGCAAAAAATAACAATTATTAGACTATTTGTTTTGTTTTTCTTTTTGCACAAATACAGTTTGCATTTCATCTACATATACATGGCAATCAAGCAACCAGCAACACATCATCTTTATTATAAATAATATACTTTTATATATATGTGTATATGCATAGTATAATTAACAACGGCGCAAATATTCCAAAAAGTATGTTTGTTGTTGTTGTTGTTTTAGGCAACGTTCATTGCCACTTACACACACACACACACACATAGAGACAAAGCAAACACACCAACACACACACACACACTGGAATCGCTTCTTCTTCTATTGAGAGACCGTTATGTTAGCGATGCCGACGTCAACGTCGACGCCGTCTAGGGGGGCAATGATTTCGTTTCGATTCGTTTCAAGGGAACTTCATTTCTATACTTTAAGCGCCCCCGCGTCTTGCAAGCGAAACAAAGACAATTTCACTTGTGTGCGCAGCGACACACACACACACAGACTTGTACTCACACACACATTGAGCATTGCGTTTGAATGTCAAAATTCAAATTTGTTTCAAGACATTTGATTTAAATCATTTGCACGCACATTCACAAGCACACACATGCACATACACACGCTCACGTACACACAACTAGGCTGACACAATTACAAAATTGTCGGTCGCTGTTTTCTACTTTTTTGATACTTCTTTTTGAATTTACACACACACGCACATACACACATATATATATATACATACATAAATATGCACACATATATTTATTATAATACACTTCACTACACACAACGACGAACGGCGCGTTGTTTTTGTTGTTGGCCTACTTTGTGTGTGGGGAATTTTGTTGTTGTTGCTCAGCTTCTCCTTTTGCAGCAAAGAAACGTAGCAGAGAGACTGAGACTGCGACGGCGACTGAGGCTGCCTCCTCTGCTACGTCGTTGTCGAAAAATTTCACACGCGCCGTTTTTTTATGTCTTTTTTACGTAAAAAAAAAAACTTTTACGAAATTTCCATTGAACTTTAATTGCACTTGCACTTAATTGTAATACTAGATACTTATGTTTTTGCGTTGCATTAAATTATGTGCATTTATTTATGATCGTTTTTGCTTTGTATACTATGTATATTTGATATTGTTACAAAAAGAAATCACTACTACTTAAAAATCGAGAGAGACTAAGGCAAACGAACGTATGAAAAATGAATGACTGAGAAAGTGACTACAAAAATACGCAGGGCTGCCAACCGTTACGTTTATTGCGTGCTGCCATCACAAGAAAATACAATTAACTAAAAATTACCTAAATTATCTAAATATCGCACGACTAAAACACACTCGCTATCATATATTGTCTGACCACCACTCACGAATACGATATCAGCCATAACTAAATATTTTGTGTTAATTTCTGATCATTTTTGATTATTTCCATAACTGCTGCTTCATTTTTTGTCTTGCTCAGTTTCGCAAGCTAATATTTAATATAATATTATTTATCGTAATTTTGCTAAACGATTATATTGTGAGGTATTTTTACGCTTATGGCGTACGGCCACACTCAACACAGATATCATTGTGCCGCCTATAAAAGCAGTGAGCTCTGAGTCCTATGTGTTTTAGTTAACAAAATTTCTCGCAGAAGAGCGCACAAAGCACAACGTACACAATTAAGTGCATTCTCACAAATTCTGGTAATCAAAAGATAATCAACAAATAAGGCAAACAAAATGGCTGCACGCGATGCCGCTACAAACCAATTAATTGATTACAAAAACTCTCAAAAGGTGAGTTGCCAAGGCTCATAATTAATTACTTAATTTATTCTAAAACTTAATGCACTTAAAATGGAACTTTAACAACAGCGCAGTTTGTGCCGGCAGAGGCAAAGTTCAGTTAGATTTGCCCATTGTTTTTGTCGTTCGTGCCAAGTGTTAAGTGCTCTCTATCTCTCTCTCGCTTTCTCTGCCTTTCTCCCTCACACGCGACCCATACGCAACCTGCATGCGCAATTTGGTTTGAGTTGCGTATCAAGCAAGCATTCAATACATGTATTCTATATACATACATACATGTGTTGTATATAAGCCCATACATGCATTGTGTTGTGTACTAGCATTGGTGGTACCAGTGTGAATCGCAAGACACTTCACAGTATGTGTAAGTGAACTGAACAAGCTTCAAACATGCTCGAAGTGTTCGCAAATAGAGATTTGCAAGGAGGAGCAATGTTTTCGTCCTTTTTTTTGGAAGCAACTGCACAGAACTGAAAGTAATAATTATATATGCTAAACGCACATCCGCACTTAATCTTATCGGTTGTACTTTTGATAACGATTATCATTAGATATTAGAACTGTATTATAGTTCAAATGTTGTACCTAAGCCAAAGGTCTGCTTCAGATTACATTTAGTCAGTACCTAAATAGATGGTATGGTAGGTGTAGACATCCTAGATAGATTCTATTCCGATATAAATATATATATATATATTTAAGGTATATATTATAAATGAAATATTTCGTTCTTTTAGGTTGCAGCAATTCAGTTAGAAATTTGTATTTCTGCTTGATTTGCCACACAAGTTGCTCAGCTTGAAATTATTTAGTAATTGCCTTAAACAATAAGGCAAATTATGAAATAATTTATTAATTACCTTATAAAACAATAGGTAGCATTGAAAACTAAAAGCAATTCACAGACGTGCTTGCGCGGTTCTTGGAGCGGGGCCTTCGTAGACGAAGACCGAAGAGCGTCAATTGTGTTTGCGGTAAAGACTGATATTTTTTTCTTGCTTCCGTCAAGTCAATGAACTTTGAAGTTGCATAAACTGGTTGCAAGTCGATAAAGGCGTTGCACTCGCCGCGCGATCGCCTTAAACTTATCCAATGCAAAATGTGAACAAAATATGTGCGCTTGTGGACCAAGTTGTAGCAGTTGTAGTTGGTAGGTTAGTGGCACGATCCAAATGATCGCAAAAAGTAGAGAAAAGCAGCAATTACTGACTTAAACGCATATTGTGTTGAGGAGATGGTTATGCAATGCATTTGGCACTTGTCTGCTGCGACTAATTTGTACATATATATATATATATATATATATATATATATCATCGATTTGCACACATATATGTGAGAATATGTTTCGAAATCGGAATGGAACTGACCCACAAAAGTGTTCTGAGTGCTGTTCGTGTTGTTGCCCCGTTGCCTGACCTTCTATGGAAACTAGACGCTAACTAGAAACTGCATTCTGTCAGGGATTATTTGGCTGCCTTTGTTTTTTTTTTCGACTGAAATTTGTGGGAATGCTCGAAATGTTCGTATCCAAATCTTATTCAAAATGCCGCATTTCCTTTCTCGTACTCTGAACTACATACCACACCGAAATACCTTGGGGCAATTCCAAAAATTTCCACAGTTGACTTTTTTTTTACAATTGTTTCAATTGTTTGAGATCAATGTTGTTTAGTTTAAGAATGGGCTGTTTTGGGTGCCTTCTTCTTCTTATTGTTTAAATCGCATTGTTAAGAGCTTCTCCGATGCCGGCTGAGTGTTAACGGGCCACACCCTAGGCCGTCTCTAATCTAATCTAATTTATTCACAATGGCAACATTTTCAAATCTTTGATTTTCAATACTTGATTCTTCATTAACTTGTTTCTTGAAGCAGACATCTTGCAATTAAAACTTTCCGATGTTTGGGTCTTATCAATGTGCTCTTTAGACACGCCTCGAACCCACTGTTTGCTTCCTATTGTCTATCTATCTATGCAGTTGCGCCCCACCACCACATTCCCCTCCCCGTTGTTTCAGTCTGTGTCTCAAAGTGCAAACAATTTTGATTTAGATTTTGATTTGAAATTGAAATTGAAAACTACGAAGCTCAACGTATATATAGTATATAGTAAAGTACATATTGGTGTATATAGTATATCTACGTAATTTTATTTATTTAGAAATATATATTCTCCAGTGGAAGTGCTGTGTCATGATACATCCATACAATTACCAAATGTTTCACAATCTTATTAAAAGTTAAATTACTTTTTTACATGTCATTGTTGCCCCGTTGATCTGTATCTTGAAGAGATGCACTTAGTAAGCAGCAGGCTGTCAGGTGATTTACAGGTGTGCTTTGCATATAGAATAAGTGATACGCTATACAGGGTGCGGCAGCAGCTGGAATTCCTAAAACAAAGAAATGAAATTGAAATGAGTATGAAATTCGCAATCATACCTTAAAGATCTTTATATGGCATGAATATACACGTATATATATATATATATATATAGAAACACTCGCTTAGTGTGTGCTTCCATCTCACTTGGAATCAAGGCCCCCCAAGTTAAGAATTTAGCGATAAGTCCAGGCCTATCATTGTGGTTTTATCTTTACGGTTTTTTGAAAAAAAAACCAAAATTTGATAAGATATGGAAATGTATACTTTAAACTCGCTTATGTAAGAACATTTATGAAAATCTATATATATGCTTGTATCAGATAAGTTTTATAATACTTTGAACTCTTTGCTCACTTGCAGGAGAGTCCGGGCGTAATCACTACTGGCAGTGGTGCACCGATTGGCATTAAAGATGCCACCCAATCGGTGGGTCCACGCGGTCCGCTGCTGCTGCAGGATGTCCACTTCCTGGACGAGATGGCGCACTTTGATCGCGAGCGCATTCCGGAGCGAGTGGTGCACGCCAAGGGCGGCGGTGCATTTGGTTACTTTGAGGTCACGCATGACATAAGCAAATATACTGCGGCCAAGGTGTTCGAGAAGGTCAAGAAGCGCACTCCAATCGCCATTCGCTTCTCCACGGTGGGTGGTGAGAGCGGCTCGGCGGATACGGCTCGCGATCCACGCGGATTTGCTATTAAATTCTATACGGATGACGGAGTGTGGGATCTGGTTGGCAACAATACGCCGATTTTCTTTATTCGCGATCCCATTCTGTTCCCCAGTTTCATTCACACACAGAAGCGCAATCCGCAAACGCATCTGAAGGATCCGGACATGTTTTGGGATTTCCTCACGCTGCGTCCCGAGACCACGCATCAGGTGTCGTTCTTGTTCAGCGATCGTGGCACACCCGATGGTTTCTGTCACATGAACGGCTATGGCTCGCACACCTTCAAGCTGGTCAACGCCAAGGGCGAGCCCACTTATGCCAAGTTCCATTTCAAGACCGATCAGGGCATCAAGAACTTGGACGTGAAGACCGCTGCCGATCTGGCATCGAGCGATCCCGATTATAGCATTCGCGATTTGTACAATCGCATCAAGGGCGGCAAGTTCCCCAGCTGGTCGTGCTACATTCAGGTGATGACCTTCGAGGAGGCCAAGAAGCACAAGTACAATCCGTTCGATGTGACCAAAGTGTGGTCTCACAAGGAATTCCCATTGATCCCTGTCGGCAAATTGGTGCTCGATCGCAATCCGACTAACTACTTTGCCGAGGTGGAGCAGATTGCGTTCAGTCCGGCGCATTTGGTGCCAGGAATTGAGCCATCTCCGGATAAGATGTTGCAGGGTCGCCTATTCTCATACTCGGACACACATCGTCATCGTTTGGGACCCAACTATCTGCAGATTCCCGTTAACTGTCCCTATCGCGTCAAGGTCAACAATTACCAACGCGATGGCTTCATGAACGTCACCGACAACCAGAATGGGGCGCCCAACTATTTCCCCAACTCGTTCAGTGGTCCCCAGGAAGATCCACGCTCTCGCGCCCTCTCCACCAGTTGCCCGGTGAGCGGCGATGTTTATCGCTTCAGCAGTGGCGATACCGAGGATAACTACGCCCAGGTGACCGAATTCTGGGTGCACGTGCTGGACAACTGCGCCAAGAAGCGTCTCGTGCAGAACATTGCCGACAATCTGAGCAATGCCAGCCAGTTCTTACAGGAGCGTGCCGTGAAGAACTTTACTCTGGTGCATGCCGACTTTGGACGTATGCTAACTGAAGCCCTCAACCTTATCAAGTCAGCCAAGTTCTAGACAGATTTCAACGCTTAATTCTCGGAAACATATTGCAATATATATCCAACTTTCCACTGAACAGAGT
The DNA here is from genome assembly GCA_035044305.1 of Drosophila nigritarsus. NCBI lineage: Eukaryota > Metazoa > Arthropoda > Insecta > Diptera > Drosophilidae > Drosophila > Drosophila nigritarsus. Next base: position 22,001,333 of record JAWNMF010000909.1, on the reverse strand, counting down.
GTCAGTTCTTTGGTTGCGGGCAATTTTTTCTTTAATTCGTGGTACTTCATTGAACTTCTTTCCCATGCGTGTGCCTTGTTTTAAAATGCTACATTTTAGCAATGAAGATCACTTATATAATACATATGTAACGATTCGTAATAAATCTTAATCTTTTGATATAAAACAAATCCCCGAATGTACCCCTTTTATTAATTGTGTGCAAGATCAGATATATATATATATATGTCCAGACGAGCTGATGAATCCATTTGCAATGCTCATTTAAGTAGCTAAGCAGGGCCAGTTGCGGCATCCGCTTGAGGTTGGGGAAGCCATTCTTGAACGGGTCAACTTATGCCGGCATGTGCTAATGTTTTGGTCGTTTCAAGTTGTTGCAGTTACGAGGCGCACAACTTACACCTCAAATCTCATCGTCCTGAGGGAGTTCGATATCATCCAATTCAATGCCAGACCGCATTTCAGCAAAAACACAGTTTCAGAGTGGTTCCATTTTAGTGTTTGCTTCCGCGAACCACTGCTGAAGATGAGAATTTTTGCTAGTATTATTCTGTCATATAAATATTGCAGTTAAAATTACTCACTTTGAATTTCTAATTTGCACTGAGGAATTTGGTAAAAATTCTAATTAAAGCAGCAACTTGGGGCTTTAACAGATTTTGGATTATTTGTTTGTCGCTTGCCGAAAGCGTTGTGGGGAAAAATAACTTCAATTTTAAATATGATCTAATATACTCATACATCTCGAGTACTATTTATCTCGATGGAATGGTAATCGCCATTCTTAGAATGTTGATAGATTTTGTTAGTAAATTGTTCAAATAATCGAATAATGAACATTTTACATTTTGGCATTAGTGCTGCTTAATTATAGATTTACGTAAACCATAGAAATCATCAAAGAATTTTAAATTAAAATAGGAAAATATTTTAGAATAAATGAGTTTGAAAAAATATCAGCAAAGCCATGAGTTATGTGCATATACTTTTCTCCGTTATTAAAATAAATTATATACAAAATATTTATTATAATAAATTTACCGACATTACTAATTAATTTGCATAGGGTTTACTTGAACATGCCGTTCAAGTGACTTTTGTTACAATACTGTTAATTAGACATTCATAAAAAATATCAAAAGCACGCCGAAGATAACAAACTCTATAAATCTGGAGTCAGGCTGCTCAAGTCTAAATTGCATTATAAATTAGAAAAACCGACCGATGAAAGTTATATGATACAGTATTTCGATAGACACATCAGGTGAGCTTGGGCCAGTTCCCTTGGTAAACAAAAAAAGTTTTCACTCAAAAATCATCTTTCGCCCATCTCTGGCGGATAAGTTGCAAGTCATCATAATAGCTAAGAGACCTGATCACATACACAATCAGTCAATTCATGATAAATTTACATTTTCATCTTTTTTATTTGATTTGTATAACTATGTAAAACATAACTCATTTGAAAATGTACAGATTATTATTTAGGCTTAGAACTAGTGCTATTTGTGTGCGCAATTCAGTTCGCATTCAATATTGAGTAATTTTTGTTTTGGTTTTCACAAGTTTTCGTCTAAATTGAACAAAATTGCATTTGCTAAGTCCCACTTTCGGTCAGTCTAGTTGCTAAAAAACAGAGTATAAAAAATACATTTCACTGTTACAGTATGCAATTTCACATTAAATATATATATAATATTTGATTTTTGCTAAATGCAACAATTAAGTATCATATGTATATACATGAGCTCAGTTTTCCAAGAATTATATGCATATATATGGATAAAGTACATAAACATACATTAAAGGCTGTTAGTAAATGCGATCGGCTCCATTTCCTAATTTGTTTAGTTTGTTGCTATTGCATTTTCTACGGCTTGTTCTCGATTAACAATGATATAGACTCTGTTACCGCTTAAAAGTTGAATCCTTAAAGCTTCGTAATGGAGTTTTTCTAAATTCGTTTAACAGTGTGATTGTTTTCTAATTGTATTTTTTTTGTTTGTTTCTTTTGTTATGTTTTCAGCTTTATGCTTAACCGTGTTGTGAAACATTTAAACATTTAAGCAAAAGACACTTTTTCTTCTTTGTACAGTACTCCCCTCCCCTTGGCGATATTTATGGGAGTTGTGTTCACGTTTAGACTAGACAGATAATAAACTAATTGTTGAAGGCCAGGTCAGTCAGCGGGTGTGTGCCATTGGCGGCTAACTGGGCCAACGGCTCCGTGATGTTGGCCAACACGTTGCTCACAAGATTCGAGCTGCTTGCAGACAAATCACTTAGCAATTCGGTATTGTTGGCAAGTAGACGCGAGGCATTTGCAGCCAACTCAATCGCCTTGCCAGCAGTAAGCTCGGACAATAATCGTGTTTTATTTGCTGCCTCCTCGGCGGCTATCTGCGCCCACTCTGGGAACGTGTCCAAGCTGGGATAAATGACCTTGGCCCAAGTTTGGCAGAAAATAAACAGGGTTATTATTGTGATAATCGTGGGTCCAATTCCCGCAATCGCCATGTCCTTGCTGCGTATGTGGGCATATCCAGCGACCAAAGCGTTTGGCGGCGTGCTCACTGGCAAGTGGAAGGCCATGCTGCAGGCCAGACCTGCAGGAAAAACTAAGTACAGCGGATTTATCTTCAAGGCCAGCGACTGTAAATAAAGTATACAAATAAAAGACGGTTAATTGTGAGCTGTTTAAATTCATAGCCATGTCCAATGCGTACCATCTCGTTGAGCACAGGCACAAGAATATTGGCAACAGCCACATTCGAGCTAAAGGCGGTCATAAATACAGCTACCAGAATGACAACCAGTAATAGCGCTGCGTTTGGTAGCACCTTCAGGCCACTCATCGAGCTGCCAATCAGCGAGGCCATGCCACTCTGTTTGCTGCCAGCGGCCAGGGCGAAGCCACCGCCAAGCAGGAACACCAGACCCCACGGCACCCTGGTCTGGATGAACTTCCATGTGATTAGAGATGATGTCGGCGCCGTTGGCACTGGTCCTCGTCGCGTACAATATCGCAGGAATGCATAATTCGCAGGCAGCATGAAGCACATGATCACCACAAATATGGTTGGCATAGAGTTCTTAATCACCCTGAAAAATATTCATTTAATTAAGGAATGGTATAAACTAAGTAACAAAATTCAACAGTTATCTTCACGGTCTCAAAGGCTTAACAGGGCTTATATGCATTCCTAAGAAATCGCACCATTATCTAACACACCTTTAATGACTCGGCTAGTCGGCGTTTTTCAATAAGCGAAACAATCGATCAAATAAGTCGATTCTAATTATTCTTCCTTGCTGGTTATCAAATCGGAATCGTTTGTAGATTAAAATTAAGAATCTGCATTTAAATCGGCATCTAAATTAAACTTTATTTTTTTTTACTCAAATACCGGAATAGATATTATTTGTCCCGTTATTACCATCGAAGTGGTATTATGTGAATGTGTCTGTGTTCAAGCTGGAATACGATAATTTATATTCAAGAATTGTATTTCCTAGCTCTTATAGTCTATGAGATATATTTGTTCACACAGACGGACAGACAGAAATGGCTAGATCAAATCGGCGGTTGATCCTGATCAGTAAATATATACAATATTTGATCGGAGATGCTTCGTTCTATTTGTTAAACATTTTTACTGAACTTCATTATATCGTCTTTTTCCTTATTTTTATCTATTTGTATTGGGTTCAGACAGGCAGGTAGGCAACATATAATGAACTTACATTGCAGGCAGGAGGTCCGCCCAACCGGTAAAGATTCCCGGTTTGCGTGTAAAGTACATCAGAACCATAACAATGAATAGTATCATCACTTGGATTTCGTGAATACTCATTGGACCCAACTCCTTGTAGCGTTGATCAATAACTTTCTTGGCCACATGAGCGTTATCCTTGCCAAGCTGCACCTCTTGGGCCTCCTTGCTCTTTGGCCGCCACAGACCCATGAAATGCCATTGCAGAAAAACATATGTGAGTACCGTATAGACCAGCATCGAGGGCACCGAATAGAACATGAATGTGGCAAAGTCCATTTTCTCGGTTGCATTGGGGAACGCAGAATCGTAGATGCCCTTGAATGTTAGATTTGTTGCAGTGCCAATTATGGTTCCACAGCCACCAAGAGACGATGCGTAGGCTATGCCCAGATAATAGCATTGTGTGACCTTTGTAGGATATGGCAATCTGCACAATTCGAAAGATTCATAATAAATGTACAATTTGTAGCCAGTTTACGGTTTAACTTACTCATCCTCATTCTTCTTTTTGTTCTTTCCGCCAACCATTTGATACTCGGGCTCATGATAGATCTTACAGACACCTTGCTATAAAATGGATAATGGTTAATGGGTTATGAAGTCATTCAATGTTATGGCAAACGTCTTTCACTCACAGCTTGCAGCTCCTCAAGTACCGCCTGGACAATTGGGCTCATCATTGCTGTGCAGGCCGCATTTGAAATCCACATGGATATAAACATTGTCACCATAATCAGGCCAAAGTGTAATCTGTAAGATACAAATAATAGTCAACCAGCTGTCACAATGGAAAATAAAGAATAATAATATTGACCTTCGAGGGCTGCAGCCTACTATTTGGATCACTCTTAGCGCCAGACGCTTGTGCAGACCACTATATTCCACAGCGAGCGCAACCATTATGCCACCCATGAACATCACCAATGTGTCCTTAAAGTATGTCATGCACGTTTCTTCGGAGCCCTACAAATGACAAGAATCATCAGATGAGTCAACTAATGTTGGACTGTGCGATAACGATAATGATTCAGATATTTACCATGATGCCCATGGTGGGAAAAGCAACAATTGGTATCATCGATGTAACATAGAGGGGCAAGGCTTCAGTGACCCAAAATACAGCCATTATCAGCAATATGTACATGCAACGGTATGCCTGTAATGGGACATATTGGCATATTTTATAAAACTTTCACACAAGTTGTCTTGTAAGATACTTACCGGAATATTGTTTACCAATATTATGGGCAGGCATAGCAGGGGCATTAGGAACACAACACATCCTTTCCAGTGATTTGCGAAGAAGGAGCCCCAACGGGGACGCTGTTCTACGGGTTCCGCTGCTTCACTGCAAAGAATACAACATTTATAGTAGCGATCCATACGTAATAATAATAAAATCAAAAATCAAGTTATTTGCTTCCTTCTTACAGTTCCATTTTAAAATCCGGATAAATCTGCAAGTAAATAAATACGGGAAAACACATAAGTACACAATGGAAGGTAGTTTGTCTAAACCCTGAATGAGCCTCCAAACTTTGTCCCAATGATCACTAGTGGCCATGTTTCCATTTTAGCGAATATTGTTCAATTATTATCGTTTACACTTCGTTAAAATGCCATTCATTTAAATGTAAGCCAAAACGAATGGAAAATCAACTCAATCGACATACGAAATGGGGTCATATATAATAATATACATAATATGCTCACCGATTATCATATACCCCATATAATACTAAAGCATGCCTATAATAACAACAAACTCTTATCAATTTGTTATTACAGAAATGTTTTTATGTTTACACATTCGATTATAATCAGATTTTTAATCCTTTGAGATTGGCAGTTGTAAAAAATGTGTATATAAAAAATAAATGGAATTAGACAGGCCTTTTTTTTTATATATATCCCGTCTATTTAGGCGCAGTAATCAACTAATATACAACCATCAAGATGTTATTTCTTTGCAATACCATATATGTAGGCGCATGGAAATCGAATATTGTGCTGTTGTGGTGTATGTGGTGCTGTGTGTGTTGTTGGTGTGTGTGGTGCTGTGTGTGGTGCTGTGTGTGGTGCTGTGTGTGGTGGTGTCTGTGGTGGTGTCAACGTCTGTTCTGTTTTCGGTTCGGTGCGTTGAGTTCTGTGTTGGAAAATAAATATTTCATAAGCGTATACAGTATATGCATGTCGACGGCGTCGGCCTCTATTTTACGTACGTCATCAGCCGCTGAGTATAGTCGATGTGATAATTCTCATATATACTGTGCTACCCACAAATTTAGTGCAATTAAAATTAAAACTTAATTTTTATGTGCAAAAATATCGATGTTATCAAAATTCAAATTGTAACTATACAAAATCGCCATCAGAACTATATAAACTGATAGATATATGGGTTGCATTGCGCTCAAGAAATGAAGCTCAATTTAAATAAATCGATTAAAATCGATAAAATCATTATATGATTTGTAATAAAATCAAGACAAAGATTTTCTAATGATCGGTCGAAGGTTTTGACTCCAGTTCCGAACATTTTGAAAAACAGTTTTTGTTAGCCCCATTATAATGACGAACCTTTTGTCCAAACCTCATAAAGTATATACATATTCTCGGTTTCCAGCACTAGTCAAGTCTGTCTGTCTATGTGTCTGTATTCATATTTTACAACCATTAGGTTAATAGTTTTAAAGCAATTTCGTTCTAAAAGCTATTAAGTTGTGGAAGTGAGATATGCAAAGATATGCCACTATATAATAATATAGTGATATAATAATAATAATACCAAATGCGAAATCTTTAGTTAACACACATTCGTGAAGCAGAAAACACAGTTGTATTTCTAGGATCGGATTACATTTAGATCTCATAAGATTAACCACTCTCTACAAGGACATCTAATCTTCTTCGTGTGTAAGATAACCATTATATTTGTTTTAAGGTCAGTTAGAAATATAAACTTTATATGATATGTCACAGTCAGCAGTGGTGGGTCGCAATGGGTTGTCGTCATGCAATGCAATTAAAATTGAATTAAAGTCATTTGGATGCTATCCAAATCTGTGATTAAAATCTGGACATCGCTTCACTTCCTTCCTCGTTCACTCTCCAACATGAGCAATGAGTAATATACCAAAGTGTAAGCATATTAGTCGGCAATGGTTTAAATTTCCAGATAAATATTATACATAATATGAATATATTCCTTCCTCGTTCACTCTCCAACATGAGCAATGAGTAATATACCAAAGTGTAAGCATATTAGTCGGCATTAGTTTAAATTTCCAGATAAATATTATACATAATATGAATATATATAACTGGTACAATATGGAATTAACTATTGAAGCCCAAGCGTGCTGTTTGCTTTCAGAATAACATATTTATAGACTGAGAAGTCACCTAACCAAATTAGGTATTTACAGCAGCAACATATGCAGGTTCTGCGGACACGAGGAGGAATCCTCGACGCACATCCTAACAGAATGCGTCGCCTTAACCAGGAAAAGATGCAGCATCCTAGGGCAGCATATCATGAGGCCCAAGGACATAGAAACCCTCAACCCAACAAAGATTCTAGCATTCGTGCAGGAGTTGGGATTGATGGAAGTGCTGTAGGCTCAGTAAGGGGGCACAATAGACCTTATAGGTCGCAGTGCTAACTATCCCTAATTATAATAATAATAACATATCTGTAAGATACTTATGCATCATTTGCAATGAGTCTTGTCACTCAGTTAAAAAAACAAAAAAACTTAGAAGGCAGCCCATTAAAAATAGTTCCCCTTAGTCACACGGCGACAATGTCAATGTCAATACTTTTAAATAGAGTGAAGAAAAAAAAGAAAAAGCGAAAGTGAGAGGATTACGAGAAGACTTCGTGTGCCATTGTATTTCAATACTTTTTATAAAAAACAATATGTGTAAATACATATAGTATGTGTATTTAAGTTTCCTCTCAACAAATACTGACAAATAAGTTAAAAGTTTTGAATTTTGATGTATATAAGATAAGATGTATATAAAATGTGTCATAAGATCTGACTTTGTGGCACAGGTGTTTTATGATTGCCACACAGCAAACAACAGTAATTGCATTTTATTTGTGTGCTTACTTGGGCGTAAATCTATCTATTAGTTACAAAATTTGCATTTTGAATCTTACACCAGCGTGATACCATCAATTATCAGACAAACACGATATCAGCTTCAATGTTTAGTCTGGCGAATGCCTATTATATATATATATATGCACGCTGTCAGCGATATTTTGGACACCTCGAATTGTATACACAAATGTTATTGTTATTGTATAATTACATTCGGCACGTGGTCACATAACAAGAATTTTAGTTTAAAATAATAAACTATGTTTACGATCGTACCAATTTGAAGTCCGTAGTTTTGCCACAGCTAGTGCCAAAACCCCGTCAAGAGTGCTCGAATAGAGGATACCCTGCACCTTGTCTGTCTGTCTCATAGATTTGAATAAGCCGACTATACCCTTCTTTTTAACAATTGAATATATATATATATATATAAATAAACAAGTTCCAAAGTTAAAAAGGGTTTCCCATCGCATTTTGGAATACTGAATTCAATATTACTGCATCGATGTGCGAGTCATGTTTTTGTGCGCTCGATTGCCCACAAAGCTGATAGAGGAAAAAAAAAAGAAAAAACGAGGGAGAGCGACCCTGGATGTGAGAACGATAGACAGTAAATTGATAAAGTGTCGCATATAAGGAATCTATATTATACACTTAATTCGAATAGGCGCTATCAATTGACAATGTCAACCTACGTGAAATTGTTTGTGTTCGCTGTCTATCAATTTAAATTAAATATATGTACAATGTGTGCATGCACATACATATACAGATATACGCATGGAGATATCATCTATCTCTGTTATTAATAGGAAATGTAATTGCTTACGATCGAATAGAGAGTGAATATAACAGAACCGTTATTATGATTACATATTTTGTAGGCCGGTAAGAATCAATAATCAATATTTCCAAGTTAAGTCTCTAGCTCCTTATTTTACTACTAATATTTAATGTTGGACACGTTAACAAGCAAAAACATAACTTAATTATAGCCTTAATTTGTATAAATCAAAGTTTCCCATTGTCTCAACTTGTTAGAACTAAAATGCTCAAATTATCTGGTTTTATCTTTTTTTGTATAGCTTTATTAGAGACCTCAATTACAATGTAATAACACACTAAACTCCCCAACTACCCACATTTCGGATAGTTATCACAATTGCTGTTTAATTAGTGCGAAGTGCTCACTTCCACAGAAATTAATGGAGATTCCTATCCAAAACTATCAAATAGAATATATATATATAACTCAGACTATTGTTATACTAATGCGGGGATCTGACATTCATCTTATATTTTCTTGATGGAAACGACGCGAAAAGTCTATTTGCTTAGTTCTTTCCTTATGATTTTTTTTCTCAGTTTTGAAGACATATTGATATACCATTCACCAATTATATAAGCGACTTTTTTTTATGAATCTCAACTAAAATTTGTTTTAAGGGATATTAAAAAGCAAAGAAGAAGAAAATTTAAATAGGGCTACAAAATCAATCGAAAATATCTTCAAAATAATGGATTAGAAAAGATCAGAAGAGTGTTTAACTATGAACACAACCATATCTTTTTAGGTCTTAGTTTGATCAGTGAAGTGTTTACAAATTACATATATACATATACATAAACCAATCGATATAATGGGCCATGTGAATAACATTTTAGGTATAACCAACCTCTCAGGCATTGTGATGGAAATTTGAAGGCATGGCAGTCTCATACATTAAATAACTCCGAATGATCACGTATTTAAAAAGTAATGAAAATTCCAAAAATTAGAAACATTTGAGTGAAATACGTGCTTCAATTGTTTTCCTTCAATGTACTTTTAGTATATACGGAAGTTAATGCATTTATTTACTATTTATTTTGTATATAGCTGGTTACAACTGAGGCTGCCACTGTTGCAGATTAAATTGACAGCACTTACATATGAAATTTGATGCAACTTATTTTTCGAGTCCCCAAGATAAATGTACAATTTTCTATACTCTCTGTAACATACAATGGGTACAAACAGGCAGAACGAGGCATCTCAGAACCGCAGAGTATAATATATACATTAGTTATCAGCACCCATAACAGAATCAATGTCATGCCATTCTCGTCCGTCTGCTCGCAAATCTGCGAGACCGCAGCTGGAGAGATAGATAGATAGACAGTGAGCGTGATTTGGAATACTGATTTGAAAATAACCTATGCAGATCTAGATTAAAATTTGCTTGATAGGTTATATCAAAGTTCCTGTATAATCGAGAACATTTCAATTATGATTACATAATATACATTTGTTCATCGTAAACTGATAATTTTCAAGTTGTACAATTCCTTTATAGAAATAGCACGAATTGAGATCTAATTTCATTTTCAAATGTTGATAAGCAGTTGAATTTAGAAGTAATGTCGTGTGTTTCTAATACACTTGGCTTTATTAAATACAAAGTCAGTCTGAACTTTAGACCCTTGAGACATATTTAATCTGCTGTTTACGGGCGACAAATCGATTAGAAACTCAAAGTACGAAAAAAACGTCAATAAAACGTGGAGTGTCCCCGCCACATTTTGACCGCAGACATATAATCGCTTCAAGCCAAATTATGATGCAATTAAAATAAAGGCCTAACTGTACCTGTACCTGTACTTGTACCAGCTGAAGTAAACTGGTGTCCTCATTAGCACACCAGAAAGTCTAAACTAAACAATCACCTTATGCCATCGCCAGTCACCTGATGACAAGGCGAATAAATTTCATATGGTAATTCAAATTGTGGTCATTCACTTGAAGCTCTCTTGACAACAGTTTATTGATACTGAAACTGAAATTTCAAAAATATACCCACTAGTTAGTCAATTTAAAAAACGCTGTGCGTCTTCAAGAATCTGATAGTTATTAATTAAACGACTAAGCTAAAGATACCCTGTGAAATATCTAAAAAAAGGAAAAAATATTGTTAGATGCACAGAAGTTATTTAAGGGAAAATAAAAAGCATGTAAATCAAAGATTCAATTGACTTAAGTTAAGAATGATTTTATATTGAACTATATATATATATATATATATATGTATATACATTTTAAACTTAAGTCATTGGTAACTTGGGATACAATTGAATCCTTATAACGATTCATCGGTAACCTGGGCTACAGTTGAATCTTGTGTAAATAACAAGTTACAGTTCTCAGTAGAGAGGGCTGACCTAGCATATACCCTGTAAAAAGTTTAAATATCATTCACAATTACTTGAACATGCGCTGCAAAGTACTGCACAAGTGGCTAATAGATCAAAAATGAAGCTGGCTGGTCAGTGTTATATATACATATATACTACTAATTCACCTAGTTAATTTTTTATAAATCTTATAAATTATTCATTTCCTATATTTCCCCAACAATCCCATGACATTCACTGATAAAAATCGATAATTTATGTTCCACTTGAGTTCTTTATTCGTACCAATGAAAACTCCCCCCCGTATGCCTGGCATACGGTATGAATATTAACCCTGTTTAATGTGCATTATCCAAGTATTAAGTTCTATTGTTGGAAGTATTGTTTGTTTCAGAACAAAAACTAATATAATTGCGCCAATTAAAGAGTCATGTAAATGAACTTGAGAATGATGTAAATAAAGGGTAAACTAAACATTTGCATAAGTTTTGAAATTCAATAAGCGGCAACTTAATTATGTACTTGGAATTCTTTTTCCGAAACAGTCAAGTGATTATTATTAATAAATATTTATAAGTAAATTAACTTCATTTTTTTCGATTTTAATTGTAGAAAAAATTCAAAAATGTTTGTACTAATGGAAAAACAGCATCATTTTTAGCAATAAGTGTATCCCAAAGCAGTTAAGGGCTGCAATAAGTATTTTTGATGATTTAGAAAAAATATGATTTTTGATGTATGATTTTGATTATGGCTGGTATCAATCATAAGATATGTCAATGACATCAACGAATTTTACAAGCTGTTTATCTGAGCTTACTAGCTGTGAATCAGATGACTGACAAATCTCCGTTACCTGACCACATAATAAAGTTGCTAAAAAACGTATTTACCTAAAATATATTTGTTGTATATCGCTCATTTAGTTAATTAGTAACTTATTTATTGACGTAAAGCTGTTGGAACTTAAAAATTCGTTAAGGATATCAAATGGGGTTAAGGTGAACTGAACAAGTTCTGAACAGACTTTTTATACTTTGCTACCGATGTTACACATTTGAAGGGTATATTGCTAGTAACGCTCTTCAAAAATACGAAGAAAATAACTTTGGACCACTCTATCCCACTCCATCTTCTTTTAACTAACTGTTAAGAGTTGGCATTATCATATGATATCAAAGTATTTCGTAGTCATTTACACCCGACTGCAACGTTCTCTCTTGTTTTTTTTTTTTGTGTAAGCTACAAGTGCATTCCTGACCTCTACATCGTGTGCTTAATAAATGCGAAAGTACACACATAAATATTTGTCGAAGTATTTTGAAAAAGCGAGTATTATCCGGTTAACAGTCAGAACGTATTATAGTTTTGTCACGAAACTTATAACGAATGGAAGCAGTCGAACTGACCTCATAATGTAAGTTTGTTATTGAGTGTAGCTTTGACCGTCTGTTTGTATTCGTTGATTCAATTCACTCTAAATATTATTAACTACGTATCTTACATAATTACAAATAAAATGTCTAACTGGCGTTTTTTTGTATATATATATATCACAGCTGTGAAGTGCTGATTATAGGAAATGAATGGTCAAGAACAAGCTGTTAAGCTGCTCTGACATGCAAAACGTGCAAGACCCTTTAAGCAGAATCACGTCAGAAAGTTCAATGACATGATTTAAACTCGAAACACATATTGCGAATTTAATTATAAATTGTTAATTGGTGGAATGCAATGCACATACAATAAGTGCAAACAATCAAATTAGTTTTTACGCGATTGGCATTATATATTACACTAGTCCGTAAAACGACTTGATTTGATTAATGTTACAAATAATATGATAATAATAAAAAGCTAAGATTATAAACGTATCTTGTAAATTGCCTTTAACATATTACTCATACATTATGGTAACAATTTTAGAATGTTAGAAATCCAGAATTTCGCAGGAATCTTCAGTGCTTTTGAATATTTACACATTTTCCACATTCGGTCATAAACAAATTTGAATTAAATGCAATACATATAAAAATACACAATACAAAGATCAACGGTCAAGTTAACATATAAGTTTAACAGCTGTTCGGAAACCGCGTGTGTTGGACTGGTGTGGGAATCAAAATGTATACATATGTGTATGTACGTTTATGCACAGGAAAAATAAACATTTGTATATATGTACACATGCATACATACATACGCACGTGCATATACACAAACAGTTGTATAGATTGGGAAAATGCAAGGCATGAAAAAGTCAAGAACAGAACACTAAAATAAACCGACGCGTTGGTTCACAGAAGTCGAAGAGAGTGTAATGTCTTCCGAAATATGTATATGTGTGTGTGTACTAGCATACAACACATACATACAAATATACACATGTATATATCTAAATGAGCGCCTCTTTCAAAGCATTCGGCCAGTTTGAAACAATATGCAAACGTCAGTATGTAAATAATTCTAGTTTTTACACCACTTCCTAACCTAAACTTTGAAAATAAACACAGCACGATATTTTTGTCGCCGTTACAATACACAAAATAATAATGTACATACATACATATGTGCGTATGTACAGTTGAATTGTATGTACGAATATATGTACATATGTATGTATGAGTATCTGAAGTGTGTTATTATTGCTACGCAATATACATATACATACACACATGCATATGTATAACACTTTGCTTTTCACACGTGGTTTTAGTTTTATTTTGTTTGTTTTGATATTGTATTTAATTTACTTTTTTCGGATCTTCTGCGTGTCGGGCAGCGGTCAATTTGTTGGTTACCAAGAGACAAGACCACAAAACGACGAAGAACAGTAGATGGCAGACGAGACGATGAATGACCAGAACACGCCCGTTTCGTGTACGTTGCAGTGCGCGACTAAACTCACTCGAGAAATCGCTCGATGGAACTGACTCTAGGGACTTAAGTCTCTGACTGAGGCCGGCATAACACAACCACAGCGTGACTGTGTATTGGTGAGCACGTATCGGTGTGCTCATGCACAGTGGGTGAAATACTGATCGGTGCGCATTAAATCAATCAAATCATTTATTGTTATACTATAATTATGATTATGAGAAGTATTATACAAGTAAACTGCATATCATTTGAAAAAAAATTCAATTAGTATTAAATATTTGAAAATAATTTGCTAACAAAATTCTTAAGAAGTGTAAGGTATTTATTTTACACACATTTTTATTTGATTAAAAATTCTAAACCCAAAAATATTAACTTGATTACATATATATTTAAATAAAACTCTTCGAAAATGAAATGGATTTTATGTATTAGAATTTAAATAAAATAACAAAAGATCTGGATTGACGCAAACATATAAGCCCGTTACATCTAAAGAATAAGAGAGAGAGAGAGAGAGAGAGAGGGGAAGTAATAATTCGAGATACTGAATAGAAGAAAGAGTCAAAGCTAAGTTCAATTCAGAGCAGAGTCGGACAAAGAAAAGAAAAGATAAGTGAGTTTCCTAGGGAATGAAATTGTACATAAAAACCAAAAAGATATATTCGATTCTTAACACACTTAATACGAACTTGATAATTCTTATCATTCTTATCGACTACAGACATGAAATGTATTCAAGAACAAAAGGAAAGTAAATATAATTTTTATCGTTTTTTTTTCTTATAGAAGTCAATGAATTCGACTTGGTGTTGAATATCTGATAACTAAATTATTCCACGGTGTAATGCAACAAGTTGTGTGTAGTGAGATATGCAATGCATAAGATTGCCACGACTGAGAGCCTGAACTATAGATGCGACTGCTATTTACTAACGACAGCGTGAGTGTAATTAAAATATTGACGAGATTAATAACACAAACTTGTATTAAATTTACACATTGCACTCGAACATATTTAAACAAAAACCAATACGGAAAAGTATCAAAAAATATAACAAGAGTATAATAAACAAATGTCTGCATAAGTTAACTCCTAAGAATTGGGTTTTTATTTTAATGTACATTAAGAATGACTTGCAAATTTTAAATAGATTACAAAAATAAAAATTCAATAATATGCTTGATAAATTTAAGTTACAAATGATGTAGAAATTTAAAATGTAAGAAAAGTTTATTTTTTAATACATATTTCAGCAAACTAAAGTGCAAGATAGTCCAATATAGTCCAACACTTCTTAAGTGATAAGGGAACACAGATAGACCCATAATAGACTCGCAACTATTGCTTAGCAATATACAAAGTTCATAGCACCATTATACTACATTACTTACTATGTTTCAACTAGTTTTATAATGTATGTCACAATTAAATCCTACCTAAATGAGGACAAGCCACATTCCAATAATACAGATGATTAAAATTAGCGAATCAGATTGTTAGAGCTGTCTCACGCGACCATCCCTACTGAACAGAAGAAACAGCAGCTTATAGCGTTCTAGCCCGTAGATCTTGACTAAAAAACACCCTGCACGTACGATTTTACTTATCATAGGTAAGTCTTTACTTATCGTGTACACTCAAAATACTTTATTCAGTAAATATAACAAAAGTTCTATTATGCCAATTATATCTTAGTAATTACAGCTTTTAATGAATCGAACCGTCTATTGCTTTCCTTTGCCTGGCATTTACATTGGTACAACTATGATACCCTCTTGGTCAGTTTTACGAGGGTATGCAAATAAGAGCAAAGAGCAAGCGGCACTCAAAGCATTGCTGGAATGGAATGGAATGGGGTTTATTTAGGATCGAACATGGAGAGACATTGTTAGTCAAGAAAACAGCGGTAGAAGAAGAAAAAGCAAAAGGAGATGGCGATGGCGATGTCGATGGAGAGGTAAAGGAAAAAGGAGAAAGGCTGCCATGAGTACTGCGACACGCGACAGTGCGGCGACTGTGAAAGATCAAGCAGCAAAGTAAAAAGAAAACACGTTTCCAGAAAATACCTGTCGAATCGATTAGACGTCAAGAGAATCAGAAAAGAAAAACAACTTGCAGGCTGCATCAGAAATGTGGACAAACTGCATTTGCTTAACTGGTAGTTAGTGGACACATGTTGCATGCAGGAAACTCAACTAGTTCAGTCCGTAGCGAAGCAATACGAAAGCAAAGAGCCCCCTGCATTTGACCTATCTACAGAAGGGGTTGGAAAGATAATGCATTCCGCTTGTCAGCAATCTGAGAGTGCGTTGCCAACAGGTAGTTGCAGCAGCAGCTTCTAAAACCACCTGCTGACTGTACCACAGTTTCAATTACAGCGAATGTGTAACAGGTTGTTGCCTCTTTCCACCATCTACAGAAAAAGCTTCCAAATTACCATTAACTTTCGAATTCATTTCATAGCAATTTCGTTTTTGTCGGACCTCGAATGTGATTAACATTGATAATATAGTATCGAATTGACTTTAGCATTCACACGTTTTCCGTAATGACAGTTCCTTTGTGTGTGATAATATTTGTTCGACTTGCAAGTGGTCAAAGTAACAAATGAGAACGTTGCGTAACCGACTGCAGTATACTCTGATAAAAAATGCAGTGCCTCGCCCACTGATAAATCTTTAATGCGGTTACCAAATTTTCTGACTCTAGATTTGAAGTTTTAAAATATATGTAGTCCAATGCTCAAGTCCTCTTGATGTTTCCTGCAGGCGGACTTACTTAATTTTTTGTAATTATGTAAATTCCTAGATGATTAGTATTTGTATATTTGTATATATACATATATATAATCTAAACCACAGATGTGTCATGGATTTATCATGCAACAATACATATGTAAAGCGCACTATCGAAAGAAAATATAAATGTATATGTACATATATGAGTCGCTTCATATTTAAGTCTGTCATATTTGATTATATCCCCCTAGGCGAGAGGGGTCTTCCCCTGCGATAAATAACAACAAATATATAAGTGTTCACAGGCATTGATTAGATACAGAAATCCAAACGTATATTAAATTTGTACATCTTGATTTCTTTTGTATTTAATTCTCCAAATTTATGTATCTTATCTTCAAATTATTAGAAGTGCTCAGTGGCTTATCTGGAAACAAGTTATAACTTTACTTAATTAACTTACTTACTACTTAACTTACTTAACTGACCCACTTTTAACAACTTTATAATGGAACCAAAACGAAAACCAATAAATAAAGATAACGCAAATTTATGAATCGGTTTCAAAATGTTGTGTAAATGATTTAAAAATATTGTCTTGTTAGATAATTTCAATATCTAAATACAAAGATCAGACATCGCCTCCAAAAAGAAAATTGCGTTTCCTGAGCCAAAAATGTATCAAGAGAAAAGAAATAAATATATTTGTGCACATTAATGAAATATATATACACAATTTCGCTTTGACTTCTGTGTTCGTCAATTGTTCTGGGTTCCACAAGAAGTGCGTCATTGCCAACCACGTGAACAAGATCATTTGAAGATGTTAAGCTATAAATACATAAACAATTGAACGCAACAATTGCCATAGCAAATTATAAATAGCGCCACACTAACCTTGAGTTATAATCCTCATAATTCTTCAAATATGTTATAATATATCTGTATACATTGGACTATGTTTAAACATGCTTCAGGTAAGTTCAACGGGGAGAATAAGCTTATTTACCATTTAAAACGTTGGCAAGTTCAGGAATTTGGTTAAGCCAAACGAGAACGGTATTTTACCGATCCAAATCATGCGGTATTACGACTTTGGGTAGTCAGGTGCTTGCCATACCCAAGTAATTAGCGGCATTTATTTATATGCCAGATAAGGTAAGGATTGTTATTGCTGTAAGACAGTGCGAAAAAAACGACGTCAGCGAGCAAGGTTTCGTAACAAAAAGATAATATTTTTGGGTGAATTCGTGGGATTCTCTAGGTGCTAGATAAAATTTGCGTTCTACGTAACCGATAAGCCAACTGATGAAATCATAATTTGTGTAAATGCAAATCGTTGTGTATTTCGCAACAGCTGTCTGGGCTGAGATAAAATTATATAGTGCTTAACTGCTGTATGTGGGTAAAGCTTGAAAGAAGCAGATAGATATTACGGAGCTCAGCGAAGAACATATGGCGTTCCATGGAGAAAGTTGTTAAGTCGCATTTTACGAACAAATATACATTGTATATTTATATATATATATACATCATATCTACAATTCTATATGTACATAAGACCAAAAGATACACCTGAGCAACTAAGAAAAACTCTAAAAATAAAACATGAAGAGAGAGAAACTTTATAATTTAAATTGAAAATTTAAAAACAATTAAGTTAACTTTAAATAAAACTTATCAGCTTCTTTGTTCATTTTTGAGATTGTGTTACGTTTCTTTTTAAGTTTAAACAGTCGTTTAGCTGGTTCCAGTTGAATGACCTACCGCATAACCACCGTACAATATGTGGATTAAATATTTACACTGTATACTACATAAATTACAAATATAACTTAAACTGATTTCTATCTTTTTGCACTCGTTAAGTTCCTCAAAGGGGCTTGTCAGTGCCTAATGACCCAATAATGCGAAGCAAACAACACTAAAGTGGCTTCAAGGTCGCTGGTCGCTGGTCGCTCGTGCCCAACAAATTCCAATTCCGCTTACCATTTTGGTAGTCTCCTTAGCCATGGCTATGGTTGTATGTGTGCCCGTGCTTTTTGTTGTTGTTAGTCTATATTTATGTATTTAAAATATATTCGCACAAATTATTTCATAATTTTCACTTTTTATTTGTAGCACTGCGGATATGTCCGCCGACGACTTCTTTGGTCTAGGCAACTTTCTGTTGTATTCTGCGACGTTCGATATCAACTTAACGAATGAGTCTCCCGACAAGTCTTTTTTGGTTCTTCTTCTTATTAAGTTGTCGAGGGCGAAGGCAAATCTCCGATAAGCGTATTTGTTCAGAGTGTAAAAAATAGCGTTGCTCGCCAATTTGTGTGCGTGTGAGCGAGAGCGGAAGTGGTAGAGAGTGAGAGAGAGAGACAGAGAGAGAGAACTGAGAGGGGGAGAGAGCGAGAGAAGGCGAGAGTAAAAATAAATACAAAAAAACGGTGGGAGTGTGCGAGTTTAGTAGCGATTGTGGAATTGTGGGTAGTAGCATTTTGTGTATTGCCATTGACCTTATCGTTAAAAATGACACATGACCTTAAACTATCCTTTCTGTTGTCATGTCGACCTTTTTTTAGTCGCTTCGCAATACGTGTGCTCTTGTGCTTTTTTACGGCACGATATAAAATCATTCATAAAAATTATTGATAGTGGCTAGCTAGTGACGTAACATGATGAGAGGCATTTTGTCGAATTGTGGGTTGGTCAATTCATGATGACAGGTGTAAAAATTTTATGCACACAAAGAGAATTCGACTTTTATGAGACACGAAACTTTAGAATATTACTGACGCATTTTAGTGATATTTTTGGTAGCTGACCATTGCAGTGAAACAACATTTTATTTAAAATATATTTTTTTATATAAGACATATAGGAGACAAATGAGAATACAAATTCAATTAAATTAAAAAATAATCATTTAAAAATTCTCCAATTGTTTCAAAATTCGCTAATTTCTCGTTGGTCGTATTTTATTGTGACCCGATCACAGCGTCTCCACTTAATGCAAAGTTATCTATAACTAAATATGTATGTCACATTTCATGAAATCAGGTTTTAATCTTCGAATAGTTTGCATAAGAGCAGCATGGAGACAAGACTGCTGTTTCAAAATACATACATATGTATGTGTCTACATATAAATATAAATGTACTTATTTACGGGGTCGCAGATGTCAAATTTGGTGCGATATTCGTATTTCGCTACAAAATGCGCTCATTGGATTTGAGCAGAAATTTAACAATGTCGGACTACCGCGTATACTCGTTGTATAACAAAGATAAGAAATCTATGATATCACAACTCCGTTCATTATTGTTATACTGCGTTGAGTTGTTTGTTTTTTTGCTCATTCAACTCTCCGACAATTTTGTAGTGTTTGTTTTGTGTTTCGTGCGCTCATTTAGATAATTTTTCCACTCTGTACTATTATTCGTTGAGTTGTTTTTTTTCACGAACCCATAACAACTTTATTACTCAATCAGTTATCGTCAAGTTTACAATGGCGCCATCTGTGTTTCAAGCGCACACTTGGTTCAGTTTTCCAGACTGTAGGTGGTGTAAAACCAAGTCGTTATTTGATTACAATTTTGTCATAAAATAAACTAATGTAGCCACCTAAAGTCTATAATTCTGCATAAGAAACAGATACATTCGACTTAAGGCTGTAGTCAGGATTCCAAAAGGGTTATTTGCATGTCGATTGTATTGAAAACGGTCTACTAAAAATACAAATTGCTCTTTGAGTGCGACTTTAATCCGTTATTAACAACTATGAAATATTAACAATTAATTTAAGTAACACCAATTAGAAAAGTTGATTTGATTAGATGCTGTTTGAAAGGGTTATGCTCCACCTGAGGGCCACTCGACGAAAACTTCAATCTGCATCATGCACCACTTGTGAGGCATCGTTGTGAGTTGTGAGGCAACTGCAGATAGAAAGGAGACAGTTTCATCCTCATAAACTGTAGCATAGAGGGATTCTTTATCTATCATACTTTTTGATCATCATCTCCAGATATGATTGATCTTAATACTAACTTCCATACGAATCTTGGATTGGAAATTCAATTTCCTAACGTGCATAGCGGAAATACCTTTCCTGTTTCCTGTTTAATATTATTACCACTTTCTGCAATGTCATTTTCATCATCATCATTGGACGATCACGAACAACAACGTTGCCGTTAACATCGATTCCAGTTTTATATACAGAGGCTGCAGAGGGTATGATAAAGTCCTGCAAATGTGTTCAACAGGACACGGTGGGAAATATCTCGATTAAACTATGTTCTGAGTCGATCTCAATGATTGAGAAATTGAGAATGCCGATCGAGACTATATGAATCCATTGTTTGCTTGAAGTTCGCTATTCCACTTAGGCTTATGCGCCTTAATGAGAGAGCGTATCTACTAGTCGAGCGCTCTCGACATTCTCTGTTTTGTAGAAACTTGCAAGCCGGAATTCAACCCTACAAACAAATAATAAAAAACCGCTGCAGTTGCGCGCTGCTGTCAGATGAGGACGAGGACGATCATGATGATGATGATGATAATGCAAGAGTAAAGTGAGAGAAGCGGAGCAGCCTGCGCGGCTGCCTCATTGTTTTGAAAAACTGACGCGTCGTCTATTGGGCAAGGAGGATAACGAACTCTCGGCCAGGAGCAGTCAGTCAACCCATTCCATTCCCCGCCGATTCCCATTCCCATTCCCTTTCGCATTCGCATTCGATTCATTCAGTCGCAGTTGCAGTCGCAGTCGGCTTCATCGTCGACCTCTCCGCCGCCTCGTCTATCCTTTTCACGGCATTGAATTTCCCCCTTTTTTGACATTGCGCTTTGTTTTTGTTTCGCCCGCCTCGCTCAATGCGCAGATTTTGCAGCGTTCTGCTTTTTCCCTAAATGCACGCACCAATCGGGTATGCTCGACTATAGCGAGTGTCAGAAAAAACTATTCTTATATTCAAATTACATATACTATATAAAAAGGACTACTCTATTTAATCATGTTTTCGGCCTGAATCGTTGTTGATGTCTACTGAATCAAAGTGTTTCTTTTTTCGTAAGTGTCTACACGAAATTATTTTTACAGGGTACATTAAAGTCGAATCATAATATGTTTTTTTTTTTTTTAATTTTTTGACGCACAGCTGCTTTGGTCGTGATTTGTTCTGTTCTTGTAAGTTGATCGCCTCTTGATGATGCAGGCAAATCCTTTTGAGATTCGAAATTCTTTTAATCGAAGTTTTCACATAGGTGTTGATTGGTTCTTCGGTCAAGTCAAAAATCAAATGTAAATAAGTAGCTATCTACAGTTTCAGTACAGATATTCAGCTCTGCTGCTATCTGCTGGTTGTACGCTTGTTCTGAGCTGTTTTCACACATCGATCCGAGTCTGGAAATGTGCACGAACCGTAAGTAATTGCTGGGATATGCGTGCAAACATTTTACGTTTTTGCCCAAAAAATCCTAACCTTTTTTTATGTGATTGCTATTGTTGCTGTGCTCATCGAACTTACCCCTCGTGTTTGTAATTAAAAAAATGTCGGGTTCAATGTGCAAAGGGCTAGCCCTTCTAGATGAGGAGCGTGATTCCTCATATGAAAGGCACTGCGGATGTGTGTAAGCTGAGAGAATTTTTAATATACTTGCTTGGGTTCACAAGAGTTAGTAGCAATTTTGACAATATATAAGGTGTTGTTCTAAAATCGAAATAATATGTAAACAGAAGATATATTGCGAACTTAGATTTCTTATGATATTAGTGGTTGTTATTTCACTCTTGAGATCCTTCTGTTCTCGACTCTAAGTTGACAATAAGGGAGGACCAAGTTGCCCCTATTTACCTTCTAGATTAATGTAAACAACTCGCAAAGGATTTTTTTCTTTTGCTTGGGTTTTTTCTTACCTGGCTACAACAGTTCATTCACCTTAGAAAACAGACATGTGAGTTAAAAGTTACTAATAATAATAATAATAATAATAATATGATGTTAATGCAAATCAGAATTTTAATAGGAAGGAAATGCAATGAGCTGAAAATTAGATTACTATTACAATCAAATATAAATAATATTGAAGTTAGAGCAACAATAAAAAAAAAGAATACGTATTAAAAAATACTTAAAGTTTTTTGTCAGATCCGTCAATGGCAGATATGCAAAAATTTAAAAAGAATAAAAAACCGGAATGAAGTAAAACGCAAAACATAAGCCAAATGCGCGCCAAATAAAAAACTCAGAAGGGAAACAAAAGGCGCAGACGACGAAGAGATGGAACAAATTGAGCGGATAAATCTGCAAGATCCTGTAGGACTCCCAAGGAAATACGAGTGTTTGTGCGAGTGTGTGTGTGTGTGTGTGTGTGTGGAAATGAGTCAAAAGGTGTTTCAATAAGGCGACACGAAGAGAATCTCAGTCGCTGGCTGGCGGATTATTGTGCAAGGACAACATCATGATCATTATGTGTTGATAATAATGAGCGTATCTGATTGTATACCAATCGTGTGTGTGTGTGAGTGCGCTTGTGTGTGTGTGTGCAATTTGCAGGCGCGCAAACACACACAATAGGGAGAGCAGGCCAAATTCAAAAACCTCGGAGACCAAACGTCGCGCTGGGCTGACAACCCGTTTTTTAGGGTTCCCAAAAGGGGATGATGTTCCTTTTTTCTATAGCATAAAGCGAATTTCGTTTCACCCCTTTGTACAAATAAAAAAAGAGGCGAGAGGCGATCGCTTCAAACTTTTATTTTTTACGCGCGCGTTGCAGCATCGCATTTTTTAAAAAAAAATTTCAAAGCATTCAGCGATTTTAGTCGTCAAAAGTGCGTGGCAGGACGAACACCGGGCTCCCAAACAAAAATTAAATATGTTCTTAAAATGTTGAAAAGATAACGTCCATAATGATAAATTAACCGAACATTGATAATCAGCAAAAACAAAAATATATATATATATAAATGGCTGAATAAAATATATAATAATACTATAAACAGCTCCGTGGTGTGTGCGCATATTTTTGGATTTTGCGCACTTCAAACTTTAAAGTCTAAAATGCCAAAGAGAGCGAGAGCAAAAATGTGTGAGCGAAAAATGTGAAAAATGCCGACAAAAGCAAAATAACGCTGACAAAAAAAAGCATGAGCAAAAAAAAAAATAATACAAAAAAAAACACCTTAAACGCATTACTGCGTTTAAACATTAAAACTGACGAACATTAATTAAACATGAACTGAACTAAAGTTTACCAAACCATTCAAAATATAAAGCACCAAAATCTGAATAATTCGTACAACAATTGGCGAGACACAAGCATAACAAAATTGATGTGGTAAGCTTTGGTAAGCTGCTAGCAAACGGAAAATAAAAACATTTTCTTAACAATTATCAAACACAATGAAATCAACATCATTTTCATTTCATTTTCAATAATTTGCAATTTTCTTGATGTAAATGCGCAACATTTATCGTGAACATGTGTGCGTGTGTGTGTGTGTGTGTGTGACTTTTAAAAATGGCCGCTGTATATGTATGTAGGCATATGCATGCGTGTGGAGGACGGCAACGTGCTTTGTTGTTGTTGTTGTATTTGTTAACAGTTAGCAGTTAACAGTTAATATAGCCATTCATTAATACCATTGAGAATATATACATATATATGTATATATATTTGATTGCATCAGATTAATTAATGTGTTATAATCTGATAACCATTCAATTGTAACCAAAGATAAATAAATCTTAAGTAGCACCAAAGCAAATAGCTACTGATCCGAATGGAAAAAATATTAAATATAAAAAGAATTTCGATCATTGAAGCTTTTGGCTTGATCCCCTCCAAAATGATGCTCAATAGCGAAGAGGGGTTTCAACTGCTAATTGAATGCTCTTCAAATAACGCAATTACAAAACTGATCACTTTGATGGCAGATGCACAGTTATTATAAATTGGGGAATCATCATTGCGATCTATTAGGTCTATTGATATATATTTTCATATTGAGGTCTATTGTGCCCCCTTACTGAGCCTACAGCTCTTCCATCAATCCCAACTCCTGCACGAATGCTAGAATCTTTGTTGGGTTGAGGGTTTCTATGTCCTTGGGCCTCATGATATGCTGCCCTAGGATGCTGCATCTTTTCCTGGTTAAGGCGACGCATTCTGTTAGGATGTGCGTCGAAGATTCCTCCTCGTGTCCGCAGAACCTGCATATGTTGCTATAAATACCTAATTTGGTTAGGTGACTTCTCAGTCTACAGTGTCCTGTCAATAGACCTGTGAGTATTCTGAGTCTATTCTTCCCCATGGATATCATTTGCTTAAATCGCTTTTGATTATAGCCACCTAGGAGACTTCTGGCTTGTCGGAGTCCTGGTGTCTCAGCCCAGCTCCGTTACCGCATCAGTCTTTCTTCATTGCTGATATATAGCCGTATTGTGTGTCTTCCTACGCCACAATACGGTTCAGGGCCTATCATGGGTCTCTCTGCCCTCATTCTTGCTTGCTTATCGGCTTCTTCGTTCCCCTATATATTTTTATATATATTGATATTTTTGATATTTCACGATTCATTGAAGTCAGCTATATGAGAAAATAACACCCGTTTCAATCAATTATAAATAATATTTCAGAATATTTCTCTCTCTCTCTCTCTCTCTCTCTCTTTTAACACAAAAAATAGCATACATTTCGAATGATCTTATTACCAATTTCTTAATTAAAGGTTAGTTTATGTACAACATATTTTTGCAGTCGAAAGAACCAAATCGGGTATTGATGTTACTCAAGAATGTATATACTAATGTGCTCGAAAATTATTTCTTGCATAAATGCTCTTGCAATAATTCCATTTGAATAATAATAATAGTAACTTAATATTAATATATATTCCAAAAATCATCCTCTTTCCAAAGATAATTTTGAATGAAAACTTGCATGAAAATATTGAAAATGTTTTTCTGTCTTTACGGACATTTCTTTTGACGTTAATGAAATTACCAATTCAATAAAATATTGTCATCAATTTATTTAAATTTGAATTAAGAGTTCAAAGCACTTAAAAATGTATATTCTATCATGATAAATAAAAAATAAGATTTATTTATATTTAGTCAAGATGCGCACGTCTAAATTTAATATAGAATATATATGGAGAATATTTATAATATCAGATTATTCAGATATAATATTAATAATCGCATGACGGCAACATGTGCGATTTACTTGTTAAATCCGGCCAACAATATAGTCAAAGTTGTATCAATACACAGAGAGAGAGAAACTAATGAACAGACATACGAATAGCCATATCGATTGATACTGATATACTGTGTGAAATAAGGTCAGTTATAATTCTGATAAATCTTCAACATTTTCTACGCATTATATACGCCATTTTAAAGGACGGTCACAGTTCGAGTAAAAAACTGGAACCACCCCTCGCTGGCAATATGATCACAGTAACAACTGACAACTGACAACTGACCATGTCAGACCAACTAGCAACCCCTAACTCTAACAGGAAGGGTTCGTGCCACCACCATTGAATGGTCAAGCGAAGTTTGTTCCTATGCAGCGACCAGAGAGTAAAAATGGCAATAACAATTTCCATGGATAGAGCGCAGAGGGAGGCAGCAAGGGATAAAGAAGAGAGAGAGAGAGGGAGAGAGAGGGGGAGAGCGAGAGAGAGAGAGAGAGAGAGAGAGAGAGGTCTAGAGCAGTACAGCAGGAATCGGGCATTGCAGGCCTTGTGCTGGTCAGTAAAGTGACCAATGGTTGGACTGTCAATTCCAAAATGGCAAATGGCATTCGCAGAAGGTCTCGATAACTAAATACTCTTTCAGAATATCAGATGAACAATATGATAATTTATTCTTGCGTAATATTTCTAAAGTTTTATATTCTTTCCTGAGGTATGAGCCGACTGATTATGATACACTGTCCCAAAGTGTAAGGAGCAAGACTAGAGGGATCAGCCAAATCAGATTGTTGTACAGATTCTGTTTTCTATTAGATTCTATATTTTATCCAATCGTTATAAATATTTTGAGATATAGAAAGAACCGCTTAATTGTCGTATCATGATATGGATATGTTGAAACCTTAGTCGATGTAAATGAATTATTATTATTAATATTTTTTTTCTTATTCCAATTCCTCTTTGATTTAGTTTTTTTTTTGTTAGCAAGGCAGCAAATACACATTTTCATCTATTGAATTTTGATATCAAATCCATTCAGGGGAATACACATACATCGATCGAAATTAAGTATCAACAATGCTCGTACAAGATCAGAAATTAGTTTCGTGTATATCGTTAAGTCAAGGCTGATTAAAGAGTTTTCTGATTTCCTGAATGATCTCAAAAAATATCAATTTACTATAACATATTGTTGTCAGAAAGCACTGGAATAAATACGATATATAGTTTTCGTGGATTCTTTTAGTTTCTATAATAAGGTCAACTTTTTGGACCAGTCAGTTAAGTTCTCCTGGGCATACCTGTCGTAAGTCTACTTATAAATGGCAAAGTGTTAACGAGATATTGCCAGAAATTAAAATCAAAGCCTCATCCCAATGATTGGGGGGAGGCACTCGGTGCTCCGGCCACACGTGAACTTTTGACGCTGTGCCTAACAAGCCCCGCAGCAGCAAAAGCATCAGCTGCAAAGCGTGAAAATGCATTTTCCATGTTAGCTGCTATTCAAATTGCTTAATTGCG
The DNA here is from genome assembly GCA_035044305.1 of Drosophila nigritarsus. Lineage (NCBI taxonomy): Eukaryota > Metazoa > Arthropoda > Insecta > Diptera > Drosophilidae > Drosophila > Drosophila nigritarsus. The sequence continues at coordinate 21,973,931 of JAWNMF010000909.1, read as the reverse complement.
TATTAAATATGCAGAAAAGTAGACGAAAAATGAGGAAAAGATACGCAAGTAGGCTTTTGGCTTTTGTCGGATAACCAACCGTTGACCAAATTGTACCTTGCATTTGTGAAAATCTATATATAAATATATACATATGTATGTGTGAGAGTGGGTATTTGTGTGTGTGCGTGTGCCTATGAATATCAACAAGCTTTACCTGGCCTGACAGTTTCCTGGCAGCGGGCCGCCACCAACTCTGCCACAGAGCACTCTACCCTTCAAATTGACATCTGATTTGCCACACACGAATACCTTAACGTTCCCGATCCACAAAAAAAACACAAAAGGTTAAATGTCAACAACAGGAAACGGTAAGGTCCGTAGCTTGTCTATTATTGTCACTTTCTGTGGATACCATGTACTCCAAGACGAGGCACTGCAACATTCATATTTTCTTGCAGTTGAAATTCATCAATCGACTTGTTTTAGCAAACGAAATAAATTAAATATTCTTTAATCTTAATCCAAGTTCAGCACTCAAGTTTGTCAACACAATAATTTATGTACATTCATATGAAAGTCGTATACCTTAAAGGGTATCTTGTAGTCATGCTACTCTTGAGTGGATCATTCGTTTCTGTTTTAATTGACGAGCCGTGTTCAGGCTGTCAAAAGTGGTGAGGCAAGTATTACGTTAATAGAATTTCCATTTATGCCCATTAGCTGCTGCAGTCCTCAAACGACATACCTATTTGCGGATGTCCTGAAATGAAGACATATTTTATATGACTTTTTATTGCTTAAATCATTTTCAGAAAATTAAAACCTTTCACAAATGCAAATGTACTTTAAGAGAACCCAAAAGCCTGAAACACACTTAACAAGTTGCATGCAACGTGTGTGCGGATAACGAAAATGCTTCGCTGCAAATCAATTAGAAAATTTCCAAAGTTTTTTTTTACTAAATGTTCAAATGTTCAAAATGCAGTCGAAGTTGCCGCAGGGCAGGGCCAAACAAACATTACTAATGTCTGGGAGGTAACTGGCTGACTGACTGGCTGTCAGTTGTATTGTGCTGTGACTTTTTAGCCTAATGAATAATAAATTGGGCCAATTGTCACGCAAAAACAACGCGCATGGATGCCGGCAAAATGAGGATGGAGCTGCAAGGATAAGAGTTTTCCAACCAGCTCAATTCCTTACCTTTTTGGATTTGTTTGACTGCCAGGCAGCATATCCAAATTGTAGACACATTTTCAGACCTTTCTAGTACATTACTCTTGTTTTTCGCTTGTATTGTATACCCTGTACACATTAAAATTATGGAAAGGTAACTTAAAATTGAACACATTAATGCAACAAAGCTGAAAACCCCTGAAATGGACAATAGAAAAATATTCGTGAAACTTGAGCCTATGTCAAAAAACCTAACTAAACCTGACGATATAAATCATGTATTAAATTGATTACAGAGTATCTTAGTGGCCATCATCTTCCACTAGCGGATTCCCATTTTTGTTTTATTTTATTGCAAATGTCGCCTTCGATACATTTCGGCATTTGTTAAGTTGCGCTACGTCGCTAGGGAAATTGCAGGCAAATGCTGTTGCGGCAACATCATTAGCACTATGTGGCACCAGCACCAGTTAGCAGTTATTGTTATTTATTATTATTTGTGTGCATCCGTAACAAAAGTAATTAGCATATTGAAATGTAGTTTGGCAGCCATCAATAATTGAAATATTTCACCTTTGTTGTGTAGTGCACAATGCACATCCTCCATCTACATATATCCAAATGTTTAATTATAAAATTCTTAAACCGCGATGGGATTAAACTGAATCGAAGGCACTGTAAACATATTAGCAGCGTGTCAACAGATTGTCAATCTCCATTTGGAAAATAAAATGTTAATGTCAATCAAACATTTGGCTTGCAAAGTGCTGAAGTGTGAGTAGTTTAGTTGATTGAAGTCTTGGGGACTGTGCGGTGAGTAGTTTGGGGGTTTAAGCAGCTAGACCTACTGTCAATGTCATCGAATTTAAATGATTTTTTTTAAGGGTTTAAATGTGGCAATATTACAGTAAAAGAAATCGAGTATAGATTTCTTAAACTGTATTCGCATCGGGTGAACAAAATACAAATTAAATCGAGATATATCTCTGTCAGTTCCAAACAGTCTTTCAGTTTTAAAGCTGTCTCAATTAAATTTGTTTCATATCCTCCTTAAAGAGTATAGAGTATAGAGTATAGAGAGTAAAGAGAGAATATTATTGGGGGCCTGAAGCAGTCCTCTTGACAGATCAACGCCTGCTGCAGTATCAAATCACTTGATTATTTATGAATATATGTCGGTCAAATTTTTCATACAACTAGCAGCTGAAAAAAACCATTAATATGTCAATTGGAAGCAACAAAGCAATTAAAGAGCTTTATAACTGCATTCAGGTAGATATCTCACACTTTTGGGGGCGTTCCAGGCCTAAAATAAAATGATAAATGACTCGAGGCATTACACAGAACTTACATAATTTACGCCTGCGCAACTTTACACAACTATCTCAAGCTGTGCAGCATAAATGTTCGACGCTCATTGGTCGGCTTTTGGAAGCCGCCAGCAGCCGAGTCCACTTACATTACGTATACGCCACACGGGCAGGGCAGCGAAGTCAAAGCCAACGGCAGAGGGTTGTTGTTGCCGAGCTGGCATTCGTGTTGTAGTTGGGGCTCGTTTGCCGTGAGATGGACATAATGTGTTCTCACATTACAAGGATCAGAGGACGAAAGGATACAACGTTACAGAATTCGCATCACAAGTGCAGTTCAAGTGCAGCACTCACACCGTGCAGACGTCTGCTTAGCCAACATAAACTCAGCAAAATCAGCAAAAAACAATTGCGAAAACAAATAACACACAATAAACAATCAACAGTTCAAGTGCCATAAATTATAAGTGTCTGTTAACCCGATGCCAACTTCAATGGACGCTCATATAATTTTGATTGTTGCTCAGAAAGCCTTTTACTTGACACTTGGCTTTCGAGTAATAATCGAAACCAAATAAGCGATCCTAACTACAATTACTCAAACATTGACCCACAAGCTCAAGTAAGTAGTGGATAAATTTGTTTCAAACTCAATCCATCAGTGATGTATTTTGATTTAGATAATATTTTGAAACTGTGATTATTTTACTGAAGCAGCAATAATCCTAAAATATTAGCTATAAGGTTTCGATACAGATACGAGTCTTACTTATTTTAATTAATTGACGAAAATAAACTGACCGATTTGCCCGATAAGTTGTCCGATTCTGATAACTTTTCGGCAAAATTCCAACACTTGTGACTTATGAGATTAGTTCGGATAGCTTCGTTGGTTTGTTGGTTATATTCCAAGTTTCACTAATATAGATCCAAAACTGAGAAACAAGTTGTCAGAGAAACGGTTAGACGGATTTTCATGCTGATCTACATTTATACATACTAATAATAATAATTTGAAACTTGTATTCATGTCATCTTGAGCTGCGTCAACAGCGAGTTAATCTAGCCAAATCCGTTCGTCATTTCATCGATAACTTCCTCCGTTTCCATAATATCGATAAGCATAACTTAAATGTATAATTACATGTTTTTCCCAGATCGATTTGTCTTAATACGAATTAGGTCTTAAGATCATGGAGCTTGCAGAACGGATTTTCCTGGAATTCTTTGGAATAGCCATATCAGTCTAAAAATAAATAAATACATGCCTTAAGCTACGAACAGACTGACGTGCAAACCTATCTTCATATTGGCCAAAAATGTATTATATTTAATCTGTAATAATTTATTATATTTAATAAGCAAATAGTTTCAGTTTTAATTTAACGTTTACAATGCGTATTAAATAAAAATAAAAAGTATCTCTACATTGACAGTTAAGTGATTTTATATTTAATATCTAAGATCTTCAAGAATACTTGCTCATAAATATAACAAGTAAGATTATTTGATGTTAAGGTGTATTCAATTATAAAGTTATATGTATAAAATTGTGATTTTAATCGGTAATCGATTTTCAGCTATAATAAATATAGGGTATAGGATATATTATATTATAATAACATTATTATTATTATAATTGGGGAAAAAGTTTGCACTGCGACCTATAAGGTCTATTGTGCCCCCTTACTGAGCCTACAGCTCTTCCATCAATCCCAACTCCTGCACGAATGCTAGAATCTTTGTTGGGTTGAGGGTTTCTATGTCCTTGGGCCTCATGATATGCTGCCCTAGGATGCTGCATCTTTTCCTGGTTAAGGCGACGCATTCTGTTAGGATGTGCGTCGAGGATTACTCCTCGTGTCCGCAAAACCTGCATATGTTGCTGCTGTAAATACCTAATTTGGTTAGGTGACTTCTCAGTCTACAGTGTCCTGTCTATAGACCTGTGAGTATTCTGAGTCTATTCTTCCCCACGGATATCATTTGCTTAAATTATGATAGCATAATAATAATAATAATAAATATACAAACTAGAGACAGAATTTAGAAAAAACAAATGCCAAATTCCCAGAGAAACCGAAAATTTACTACGAGGTCCCGAAACTTATAGCGGGTGTCGAAAAATCTGCGATAAAAACCATTTAACAGATTGTCCGATTTTCTTTTTCAATTACATAAGCAAAACTTCAAAACTGACTTTTCGTACACGTAAATATAGTTGCCGCAATCCACCCACATTGCGAATAGCTGCACAGACTTCCTCTAATGGAATTAGTCACCAAAAGCCTGTCGTTGAACCCATTGCCGCAAAACAAAAGCGATTAAAAATTAAACTCGTCAAAGTCACAAGGCGACCTTCACATTGAATGCGTCTAAGTGGCAAAATAAAGCTAAGAACAAACAAAAAAAACAAAACAAAAATGAATGTTGCTGGCGGGTGTCAATGCACCCACACTCGTTTGTGAGGGAACTTTTCAGGTTTTGTTATTGTTATTGTTACGTATTATTCATTTATTTGGGTTCGGCTGTCAACAAAGTAGATTATGAATTAGCATAAGGCGAGACAACGATACATAGGAACTGCTCCGATCAATGAACTTATATCACCGGATGGACACATTTCTTGGTTTCATGTTTGTTTTCGTTTTCGTTTTCACTTGAACTGATTCTAAGATAGGTGTCTCAATTTGCACGTTTTGTCTAACCGGTTGAAATCAATTCGTGTGTTGACTGATTTTATACGTTAATATAACTACGTTTATCATTGAATTATAATTCAATTCCTGAATATATAATTATTCCGTGAATTATAAAATGTATAATATTATTCATCATTACCTGCATTTATGATAGCACCTGTCATTGACTGGATTTGACTTTGTAAGCGCATTCAAATTGTTTAATTTTAAGGGCAATGTTAATGTCAAAGTGTTCATCATTTCCACCATTACATTGGCAGCATTAGGTGGAAATGAATAATAGTTGCATTCACAATTTGCATAATGCGGATGATTAGGCCCAGTCCAATATTTGATGGGAACACGACACTTAAGGTTATATAATTTAATGTATGCTTTTTAATGCTAACTTACAAATCACAAATTGTACAAATTAATAGGAAATTTCGTAATAGGATATTGACTAATCTCCTAAGTCTAATAAGAAAGAATTATAAAATTCAAATTTCTGCACCAAAATAATGTATAACTTATCAAATGTGATATGGCATTTCAATCTAATTGGTTTGGATCAAATAAATTAGATTTCTTGATCAAAGAATACTTAATTATGAGTGCTTTGTTTGATTGTGCACAATGAATGCATTTGGTAAAAAAATGTCTGGTTTATAAAATCAGATCCTTAGATAGACGAAAAGTTATAATTTGAAATTGAAAATTGTAATCTAAAAATTGAATTTTGCCTTATTCGTATATGCTAGATATTTTTATAAAATCAATAGAAATTTGTTTATTTCAAAAGAAATGGTATATGCTGAGCCGAAAATATGTAAATAAATATTCATATACATTATGTTAAAGCAGTAACTGCTTTTTATTATATAAGCGTCATAAAAATGAAAATAAAATACATTAACAAATATTTCATAGAATCTTTATTGAAAATGAGCACAGGGTGTTATACACCAATACAATAAAAAAATAAAATGAAATGATGAATAAGGATAATGAGCTGGATGCACCTACACGGCGGAGAATAAATACAAATAATCATACAACAATATTAGCAAAACAAATTGTCAACCATTCAATGTCATGAACTTCAATGGGTCATAAAAAACGAAACACACACAAAAACATTTTGTTATTCGTTTTTGTTTACGTTTACGCTTACGTTTCCATTTCATTTTCAGTTTCTGTTTCAGTTTCAGTTTCAGTTTCGGTGTATAATAGTAGCTTTATTGTGTACAGGAAGAGAAAGAGGGAGACGAACACAAACGCTGTGGTCGCCTTACACACACACACACACACAAGCGCACACATACGCTTGGGTGTCACGGAGGTGCAGAAAGCTCAAAGCTTGGCAACAACAGGTGTTAGCTGAGACTTCCGTTTGTTATCAAAAAGCTCTCGGAGCGATTGCCAATTCGCATAGAACAGCAGCAGCAACAATTATGTCAGTGGCACGGCGGCTGTGGCTGCGACCCATATATAAATTTATTGGCACACAGAATATTTGTGACAGTTCGTCGAAAAGTTTCTAACGGCAAACGCTTAACGGTTAATTGTTGTGACAATAACAAAATGTTGAGATTTCTGCGCAACGTTTTCACAGTTGTTCTCGCTTTGCAAAATGCGCAGGCGCAATTTGCTTGTAAGTGCTTGAAAATAAAATTAATAATTAAATCGCATGCATATACCAAAATTCAAAATTATTTGTATTCTATAAAGTCACCGACCTGCCCTGCACGGCACGCCATCCAAAGATCGTTGGTGGCAGCGAGGCGGCACGCAATGAGCTGCCTCATATGGTGAGTCTAATGCGTCGAGGTGGACACTTTTGTGGCGGTACCATTATACATGAACGCTGGATACTCACAGCTGGTCACTGCACCTGCAATGGACTGCAAAAGTTCATGAAACCCGCCCAGATTCAAGGTGTTATCGGCATGCATAGCATAAAGGAGTACCAGGCTGGTCAGAATAGCCTTGGAGAGGGTCAGGTTGCCTTACGAGTGGATTTCAAGAGCATTGTGCCACATCCACAATATGATTGCCACAATGTGCAGCATGACATTGGTTAGTCTAACTACATACATATATATCTCTATGTAGAAATGTGTAATTGCAATTAATATCCAAAACAGCGCTGCTGGAAGTGGTACAGCCGATTGGATTTACGGCGTACATTCAGCCTAGCTGTGTCGGCTCGGAGACGGAGGAAAGACGTTCCTTGGAGCTGGAATATGGCACTGTCTTCGGCTGGGGCTGGACCCAGGAGAATCAGTCAGAGGGCGATCGTTCCGACGTCCTGCGCAAGGCCACCATTCAAATATGGAACAATGAGGAATGTGAGCGATCTTATCGAGCGCAGGGCAAGTCCAACACCATCGGCGACTCCCAGTTGTGCGCCGGTTATGAGAATGGCCAAATTGACTCGTGTTGGGTGAGCATGCAACAATTTGAGCTAAGCACAACTGAGATTTAATTCTCTTTTTATGCTATTCACAGGCTGATTCCGGTGGCCCCCTGATGTCCAAGGAGCATTATCTACTGGGCGTCGTTTCCACGGGCATTGGCTGTGCTCGTCCAGGACTGCCAGGCATTTATACGCGAGTCAGCAAATATGTTAAATGGATCCAAAATGTACTAAGCAACAACAAGTAGCAGGCAATATTCGCCCAAGGTGATCAAACAATGGTGATTAATATGTGATATTAGAAATATAAGCGTCCTTTTAGCTATATAAGTTAATTAATACATTATCCTGTGAATGATTAGCTACCAATGGTCGAGTGAATAAGTCATTACTCGCCACAATAATATGTAATATCAAATTTGAAATCCAAATATACATAATTTTTTGCTTCAGTTGGTAAATTTTAATTTATTTCATTTCAAAAATAATTTATTTACATTAAATATATAATTTATATTATTTCAATATTTCAAAAGTATTTAAATTAAGTATAATTACGTTTACATCTTGTCTGCAAGTCTGAAATTCTGATTGGGGACCAACATTAACAACATGACTAATCTATTTGGTTAGTGGGCTGTAATTTAGTTGTCTTAATTCAAAATTATTTCAAAATTAAAATTAAACATTCACTCAAAATCTACTCTGAATTTTCCACTATTGAGAACTAAAAGCCAATGTACTATGAGAAAAAGTAATTGATTCTATAATACAAAATAAAAATATTGTGATTCAATCAAATAATGAACTTTTTTTTTTTTTAATTTTCCATCCTCCATCCATCCATCAAAATCACAATCTTATTTTGAGTTTAGATAATATAAAAAATGATTTTTACTGTTTTTGTTCCCACGAATAAAATATGAAATAAAGTCTATATTTTGAGTATTTAGAACTATTTTTGAAGTTGTGATGGTAATGAAAATGAAAATTCGCCAAGAAGTGATGTTATGACGTCACGAAATCAGCTACTTAACGACTAACGGACATGTGCAATCTGATTTCTCTTAGTTATGATTTATGACAGCCATCCTACTCATTTGGTACTGTGGTAAATACTGTGTATTTGGTACAGCTAATTAAAACCTCTACTTATAAAGAAGGACTAAGTCCTTATCAATGATAATGGTTGCGAACAATTACCAGCAGTGTTGGGAAAGAGCAAGAAAATCAGATCCGACTCACTGATGTTATACGATAGGGTCCCATCATTGATAAAATTTAGTTATCGATAGCGCGACCGATACTTTGTAATCTCTAATGGCATAAACAAAATGAAATATGGACGAATCCGCACTTACAAGGTAAAAACAATATTAAATGTTTGTTATTCATGAATTTGAAAATGTCGTTTACAATTTGGAGCAGCCAGGCAATTGCAGAGCTTATGCGCGAGCTACCAGGTCAAAACGGCATGGTTTCCACTGAACCACTTGAGCGCAAAATAAATCCCTTGGGCAAACCAAATAAAAAGTTTCTGGGTCGAACAATAAACAGCGCACTTCGCCACAATAAACGGGAAATTGAGCGGACGCAGGCGAGTTGCCAGCAAAAGCTGCGGGAAATGGATGATCGGTACGAGAGGCGCAAAAGAAATTCTTTCTACAGCCGTAATGCGAGAAGCAACGAATCTGTCGAAAGAAAAGGACACGCTAAACGTCGCTCCACAAAGCAATCGAAAAATCAACACAGAAGCAGAAGCTCCAGCAACGAATCCCGAAGTCGAACTCGGACTCACAAAACAAAACACAAGAAGAAGAGTCACAGAAGGAAAATTAAACGCCAATGCAGGAGTAGAAGCACTTGCAGCAGTGAGGAGGAGAATGTGAAATCCCCGCCAACAGTCGGGGAAGAGTCGAAAGTGCCAACTTCTTCTGACTACATGCATTCAATTAATCAGGCGCTAGCCGTGGCCATGGTCTATGGGCCGGTGCTCCGTTCACATCAGTCGCAAGTAAAGGAACAAACGTCACCCGCTTCGCCGTCAATTGATATAATCGGGGAACTGATGTCGGACGATGAGACGACCAAGAAAGTCCAAAATGACCTGCCAGATACGCTGTCCATTGCATCGTCATCAAGCGATGAGTTTCGCGATATTGTCACAATAGATCTCAGTGAAACTGACTTAGAAACTGAAAGCAATGCGGGCAGCTGCATATCTCTGCAGGATAGCGGTAAAGATGATGACCTGGCGTCCAACAGCAGCAGTGATATTGAAATAGTTGAGCAGGAATCAGATCATCCAATAAAACAACAGATACAGATGCGAGCGCTGATAGAGGATCTGGCGGATGCTGCTGGGTCTAGCTCCGATTTTGCAAACACCGTGGATTTGACTGAGGATTAGCATATTTATTTGAAGCGAAAAGCATCTATCGATGGTACAAAAATGTTGTGAACATAATTTATATTGTTGAGTGCTAAACAGCATAATAAAAAAAAATATATATATAATATATATTAAAAATATATAAATAAATAAATATATAAATCTGCATTAGCCAGGTACATGGCATGCAGGAGAAAAGATAAATGCTCATACGTATATTAATATAGCCGTTTGAGAATTTTTAGGTCAGAAGTGTGAGTGGCAGGAAAGAAAATGTAGGAAAATGTTCTTAGTAATCTGCTGTTCCAGTGTGGGAACTAAGCTCTAAAATTGTGAAAGGTTATTATCTTTTAAGAATTAAGAGCCTGCGACTTCACTTTTGGGTATAATTATCTGTGAAACATTCGCAAATGAATATCATTCAATTTTATCTGTAGGTCTGCCGGTTTCCACAATCCGCGTATTGTGAAGACATTAAATATGATTTGTATTTTCCACCTAACATTTTTACAGATTTAAATTTAATTATTTACATATTAAGGCTAAATTAGTGCGGGCAAAGTAAGAAGGAACACAATCATTACACAGTGCGCTTAACTGTTTTTAATTTTTTTTCTGTAATTGTATTAAATATATTATTATGTATTCATAACAAAAACAAACAATAAGTCTTAGTATCTTAAGAGAGGAAGAGTATAGAGAAAATGTGTCTTCTCTCTCGCTCTCATCAGCTGGCTGTCAAATGCCAGTTGTCATTTTGAGACCAGCTGATTTTCTATTTACAACAGCAGAATTTCATACAAACAGCATTTAATTAACAACTTATTTTGTATCGTCAAAAAAATTAGATTATATACACTTATAATGCTGGGCAGTCTGAAGAAGAAGCTGAGCAATGCTTTACAGGAGGGCATGGTCATATCGGAGAGCTTGCAGGAACAGTATCGCCAACGTGTCAGCAGCAGCAGAAACAGCAGTAGCAGCCAAGCGAGCAACGCAACAACACCAACTACTCCAATTGGGACACTGGATGCGTCTCGCTTGGGCTTCAACGAGAGCTTCTCCTTGAGCCGGAGCAGTTCACAGTTCCTTGGTGGCCAGTTGGCGGATGGGGTGCCGACACAGCTGAATGTGGCTGCTGGCTGCAATCTGCTGTCCAAATACGAGGATGACTGGCAGCAAATTCATGCCGCCAACGAGGCGAATGCGGGGCATGCCTCATCGGTGGCCGAACAAATCACAGCCGTGCTGCAGCGTGCCGGCGAACAGCGTAGCACAATCAATGAGCTCAATGCGTGTCTTGCAGGCCTGCCTGCATTGGTAGCCAAGCTGAAGGAGAGCGTGGAAACTGTTCAATCTTTGGAGCAAATGGGCTCTCAGCTGGAATTGGAATTAGAGAAGCTGGAGAATCTGTGCGAGGAATGCGAACTACAGGAATTCGTACTAGAGCAGCAGTTTCAGCTGTCCAGGCACAAGCAAAAAAAGCTCAACGAACTGGAGCAATATCGGCAGCAGATTGCCGAGCAACATCAGCAAATGATTCGAGTTCATGAGCAGCAGTTGCGGCAACTCCAAAAAGAACGACAGGCGGTATTCGATGACGCATTTCGTGGCGATCTCGAGGAGTACAAGCAACGCGGGCAACTAACAAGTATGTATATTTACTGTCAATTAAACAAGTCCAACATTGTAATACAAATCTTTACAGAAATACTTACAAACACAAATAACTTGGCTTTGGAAGAAGTCGTTTTGGAGCAGAACGATTCGGAGGCAAAAGATGCCCTGGAGCAATTTTTGAATGGTTAATAATAGAACAGATCTTGAACATTGCCATTTGTGCCTTTTATTGCACTTGTGCAAAGATATTTACAAAATGAAATGTGCCTTTTGTTCAAAATTAGTCCATATATGTATTATATTTTCGGAAATGACGTTAATAAATTTTACGTGGGCAGAATATCTATACACCTAAATATTACTAATAGTTGATGTTTATATATTTTAGAGATAAAACTTAATATATTTTCGGTAGACAAATTTAAAAAAAAGTTTGCCAGTCACCTTCTTGCAGTTTCAAAATTTGCTTGAAGACCGTCCAATTCCTAAAAATATATGTGTGGAGTTTTATTATTATGTTTTGAACAAATATGTTTAGATGTTACCAATTTCAAGTCTTGCGTTTTCAATATACCACATCTCTAGGGTATATCTGCCTTATATATTGTCGTGTATGTCTACTACTATGTCCATCCTACAACTTAAAACACATCTTTCAACAGTTTATTATGGGATGCAGTGGATGCTGATGAAGAATGTATGTAATTTATGAAGTCGGAGACGTCTCGACAAATACATCATCAATGATGTAACTTCAAAGTCATTTTAAAACTCAAACATAGTGTTCAGTGAGCTTCAAATTGCAATTTATCTGCCTATTTGATAATTCATTTTAATACCAAAAATACATTTAAATGTAGTAATTGTGCGATTCTGTTTTCTTATCGATTTTATCTGATTTTCCTATCGAAAACCGCTGTATCATAAGGTTGTCAGACCAGGGCCACCAACACTGGAACGACGACGACAAACAGCGAAAACATCGCTGCATCAACATATCGATAGCATTGACGCAAAGACCTGTCCTGTGAATTTATAAATTATATCAATAATATAAATGGTAAATATGAAATGTGTGTATATACCGTTTAAGCAATGCATGCAAACTTTTAAGTGATTTCGAGCGTATTCTTAACATATTTGCAAACCGAACGAGAGTTTTTTACTTGGCTACGTACGAAGCAAGCACGCGCAGGCTACGGCCGTCTGCTGCTGCTGGCTGTCATATCAGCTGCTGGCTATGGTTTTAGTTGTAGTTGTGATGGCCCACCACGATACCGATACCAAATCCAAGCCCAGTCCTTGTCCTTGTCCAATCCACTGCCGGTGTTTTCAGCTTTCATACTTGCATTTCATATTTGCAATTATTTCGACTGCAGGTTGTAATTTATTTTTGCACATGTGTACAAGCATAAATTATTAAAAGCAATTACGCTCAAGCAGTAATAACTCGAAGGTGTAGCTGCATGCATATGTATTCATTTGCAGATATATGTATGTAAAAACATATTTATATGCATGTGTTCGATATTTTGTGCATCCTGTGGAACTTCTCAGCTGTGAGCAGAGGGTGGGTTGGGTGGCATACGGGATGGTTCGCCGGTATTGACAGCTTTTGACTAGTTAACTAGCTACGACTTTTATCAAGCTATTCACTATTTGGCAACATACGAACAATTGGTCAGTATTTCCATTTTTTAATTAAACTTAAACTTTGGTCTGCAATACCTAACGAAATATTTACAATTATAAAGTCATATTTATAAAGTTGGACAAAACTAGGCGACTACGAAAAAATCTTTAATGTTTAAAATTAATTTAATATTTGATGATACTAGGACGGATTTATATCCGTATCAATGCTGTAGTTGGAACATCTGTCAGGCTGCTCCACCATATATCATATCATAGATGTGCATAGGTAATTTATGGGACAGTTATTCTCACAATAAATTTGTATCTTGCAGCTATGATGTTTCAGTAACTACTTTTGCGCTGACAGACAGTGGTAAGTGTATATAATATATTCTAATTTTTTTTTTTTAATTAAATTTAACTCTGTTCAGCAGCTGCAAATTCGTGTAATAAAATTGTATAGGGAAAAGTATTTTGTCGATTTTACTGTGGTAAACCAGGCCCTCTTTCGCAATCAGATCACAAAAGTCATGCCACGAGGTAAACGTCGAGCTCCAGAAATCGGTGACAATATGGATGGCCACTCAAAAAGAGCACGCACTAGCTACACAAACATTGCAACACAGCAAACCAGCAGGTGAGTTTCGAATTTCGATTCTCTTCTATTAGTATATCCTATTTTCTGGTACTACTACTACGAACATTCCCTCCATTAAGGAATCCGTGTTTCTCGTGTGAACTGATTTGATCTAAAAGATTATTTAATACTAGTGATGATTTATATCCACTTAGATTGATAGGTAAACATTTGAGGGTATTATAGTTGTTTCTTTATCAGCATCAATAGCCGAGTCCGTCTGTCTTTTTCAAAGCAATTTAGTCACTTATATTATTTATATTTGTCGTATCGAACCGTATCTGACCACACTATATAGACATAGCGCACATAGGAATTATTATTTTTTTACTTACCTTACAAAACTCAAAGCTTATGTCAATAAATAATGCAGGCGCACAAATCGTAGTTTTCTGACTTTCTTTCCGTCATTATACCCTATAACCAAATTTTTCAAATGTACTTCGCGGACATCTTACACTTCATGAAATAGTTAAGTATTATCTTAAACACCATCAAAAATCTTCTTTGCAGACATGTCTGTTCGTTCATCCATTTTCAAATAGCCGTCGAGCCCAAAACCTTTCCATTGATTCAATTGTCCCAATATCGTATTTCTCATATTTTGAGGGGCTTCACATTGAAATTTACACATTTGAATGAAATCTTTGGGCTTTGAAAATAAAGACGTAAGTTTGTTTTTGGAGTTTTGTGTAAATTGACAATCCAATTGGAAATTTTAATATATAAAATTATTGTCCATTTCAATTCAGTAATCCGCCTCGCAATCACTGCAAACTAACAAAAGGCGTTGCAAAAATATATATATATATTATATATATATATATTTCAGCAAAACACGACATGTAGGAATTTAACTGAATATCTATGTTGTCTTTCCATTCCATCTATAAACAGAAAAATAATGATGAGTCAATAGGAATAGTTATCCTTGCGTCAAATAAAGTAGCATTCGATGACTAATCTTAATATTATCCTTGGAATAAAGGAAAATTGTGGACACTGAAGATTCTGTAGTTGATTGTGCTTTAGCGCCTCTACAACTTAAACTTGATGTGCTTTCGTATGATAGCTCTACTTTTCATACCATTTGTGTATATATAGAGTTATATAGAGCCTCCAACAGATTTCAAGAACTAGTGGATGATGCCTGTAATGATTTTATGCCAGCTCTTATGGACCATATTTATTAGAACTGTTTGTTCCTTTTCATCTACGTTTTTGTTGAATTGCACCCGTGGTGCAGGTTGGGTATTTTCCTCAGTTTCCAGAATGTGGACTTATGTGGACAAGGACTGTCTAATTCTATCCTCTACATCGTTTCCCTTTGTAGGTTTCCAGCGCAGTAATTTGTATCTAATTTATATACATTTTCCCATAAAATTATGCTCTTGCCATTACTCATTATAAGGGGTTTCATGTTAGTTTTCTTAAGGACCTGTCGTACTACTAGATTCCATCACAAAGTAAAGAATATCCCATATTGGGGTTATGCTTCCAAAAAGAAACGCTCCAATCTTTATCGTGTTAAATACTGGTTAGGGATTACTTAATAATATAAAATATTTGTGCTATTTATAATATTGATGAGATCTCTCTTTATCCTTCTTTTTGTATCAAGGCATCGAACACCTATTAACTTTGAATAGGTTATTATTATATTTATTTATTATAATATCATTTTGCGGTCTTCTTATATATATCTATTTGTAAAATAGAGTTAGTTATTTTTCACTGATCGGGGATACTTCTAGTTTGATGTTCAAAGAAGATTTTCATTAATCTACCTTCTAAACTGAAGAAGATACTGAATTGTTGCCGATTTCCGCTATTCACCTGGAATGGGAAACTTAATCGATAAAAAAAATCAGTTAAACGCATATCCTAATAATTCAAAATCTTGTTGGATTAATATTTTGAATTGATTTATTAGCTTGAAGTAAATGTTTGTGTCCCCTTAATTACAAAAGGTGCAAAGAACATGATATGATTATCTGAATCATGCGATTCGTTTGATAGTTTTCGAATATTTGTGAATCCACAAAATGTACATTTGATACATTAGTTCGAATGTGTGTTAGATCTGGTTACAGCATATATATAATTTCAACTAATTGACTTTACTTATTTATTTGTATTTATTATTATTTGTTCATTTCTAGTGTCCAATGCTATATTAGCACTTTAATCTTTCATTTAAATTCAGTGAATGTAATAAACATAATTAAATTTTGGATTATCAAGAAAGTTAGTTAGATCAAAATATTTCTGGATTTACATGACAAATACAAATGGAGATTTTGTAATTGTGTAAATATATATATATATTCATATATTTATACATACATATGTATGTATTCATAATAACATGCATAATTATTAGGCATTTTTGTTTTCTTTATTTATATTAACAATATGGAAGACATTTGTAATTCTCATATATTTATATGCATTTCAACAATTAATGTTATATCATACGAGTGTTGTGTGTTCATTTCTTAATAACAGTTATAGTTATATGTGTGTTGCCGATGCCTCACCATTTTTTTTTTTTGTTTTTTTGTGGATATGTTTGCAAATATGTATACATTATTTGGGAACGTCAATACTGATATCTTATATGCAACGAACGAACGAAGAACGGTACAAAGTTATGACTGGAAAGTAATTAAACGTAAAGTGCGGTACATCAATCCTCCGTCTACTCCATTGAACCGTACTGAACCTTTTTGATTTTAAAGTACCTGCAAGAGATAGAATACGATTTAAGTCCATCACATATATATAATATCATGAGAATGCCAGATTCTTAATGCCCGAAATGAATGAATGTAAACTGAACCAAAATTAATGTGTATGTGCTGGAGTAGCAACAAAAGATTCCCCCAAAATTTGGAATTGATGGTGGAACAATAATATAGATGGTATTTACGAAAACATTTCGCATTGTGTGGGGGAAGCACAGCCATAGATTTTTGGTGTGTATATATGTGCTCATTGGATATTCATCATAAACTAATTATAAACAATTTGTTATTTGCTGGTTCGTAGTGCTCGAAATATCCAAGTCGGTCACTATAGACTAGAGAGAGACTCGTGTTTCTTCGTGTTTCATAATTGAAATGAGCTGAGTGGGTCGATAAATGGGTTACTTACCGCCAACCGCCGTAGCCTGAAATGGTTAATAGCACCGCTATGGCCAAGGCGGTGCCAACAGCCAGTGGTGCGGTCTCATCGCGATAGGAGCCGGTAGCACTACAGTGGAAGGATGGGCCCCACTTCCCAGTCTCCTTGAACATGAAGCTCTGCATGTGCAGGTCGCGCAAGTAGAGTCGTGCAATATGGCCGGATAGGTCACCGGAGTCGTGGGGAGCATACAAAATGACAGTTTGCTCCTTGTCGCAGACATAGGACTTGCCGACCGGAGTTGGGAAATACATTGGCTGCTGTGCCGGTGAGGTCAGTTTCACATTCAAATTGGGGCGATCGGGATGCTCGAATAGTGAATTTGACGATGAATATGTCAGCTCGAAGAGATTGATATACCAGCCTTCACCGCCCGACGACTGTGTTTGCATAACAAATAACAGATAACAGAAATTAGTTGGAGTTAACCTCTGACCTTATTTGCTGTGCCAGTTAAAACACACACAGCATACACACACGGTTAGACAAGCCACATACCTTTTTGAAGGTCATTGACAGCGTAAAACCCTTGAAATCCATGGTAAGTATCTCCACATTAGATTCGACGCACTCACCACTGAGCTGCGGATGGTCCGGCATATATAGATCGGCCTCAACATCCTCGTTGAGCTTGTTCCGATACCGTATGCTTATCAAGCCGTCCACCTGCATGAGGATGCAGGTGATGTCATTGGTGGCATTTAGGCGATACATCGATGTGGTCGCATCATGGTTCATTGACGACGCCTGCAACAGAAGCAGAAATTCAGCGTAGCAGCCAACTAGAGGAGGAGGCATACGATTGGACAGAGCCAGGACTTACTGATGGCGATTTCGTAGTATATTTAGAGACTCTTGGCGTTTTCGTAGTAAACGCGCTCAGCTGCAGTCCGTGAGCGCTGTCCACTGCGGGCATATAATTCAGTTTCAGTTTCAGTTTATATTTCCACTTACTGTGTCAGGACACAGGCTATTGATTTTTGTAGCCCCCCCCCGCCCACATGCTTTTCTCTTGCCATTGGTTATGCCATCCCATTGCTCCATCATAGACAACGGGGTGCTTCAGATACTTACCGAGTAAGGCGAGCAGCATGCAACATATTATGTTCAAAGTGAATCTATTGCCTAAATTCTTCAAATCACTGCTATTCCCAGTAAATTGTTGCATTTTTCCTCAGATTATTATTCAATGCTCAGCACTCGGATGTATTTTTACGTACTAATCTCTGCTGCGACAGCCACAATGACGTGTGTCTCGCTTTCAGTCCTGCGCACAACTGCGCTCTCAACTCGTTGTTGCCTAAATGTATCCTCCCGTTCCTTCAAATGTTTCGGCCCCCATTTCACTGTTCCCGATTCCTCTTCCTTTTTTGCTTGTCTTTTTTTTCTTTTGCATACTCCATTCAACTCTCCCAATTGGCTCACATTCTCGGGCGCAATCGCCTAAGCTCTGTTCAGAGTGTTTTTTTCTTTCACTTTTTCATTGAATGGAAATGGAAATGATGTCTGCCAAAAGTTATTTTTTATTATCTATATAAATCTAATCAGAATTATTATGTTTTTAAAGAAAGTTTCTGTTAAAGCAATATACATGTATAAATCGAAATAAACGTTTTTCTTTATAGTTGGGGATTTTTTTATTTTGGTAAGGTAATTTTATCAAGTATGTACATTTTGGACGTATGATAGAAAGGGAATCGTCCAAAAAACGAACAATCTCTTTTTGATAGCTTTCCACAATCTTCATGTGCGTTTATGCAACGTTAAACTTCTAAAATCGCGTTGGAAACCCTTTGATCGTAGCATGCTCCAGAGTTAAATAATTCAAAGATTTGATACTTAAATCAAATATTCATAATTTTGAGTGTACTCCATTTCTTTATAAAAACAAATCGTTAGATTAATCTACTGAATAAAATATATACTCGCTTATATCTGCGTCCGACTTAACATTCAATAGCAATAGAAGGGAATTTAAAAAATGTTTTTATCTAATCGGATATTTATATAAATTGACTTGATATTGATAATTTGTAAACATATTATTTAGATAATTCAAAAAATGTGTCGCAAGTATTTTCTGCCTGCATGTGTACATAAATACATTCACATACATGCATACCTTCATGAATACATATGTACAACCAGTTGAGTTTGACTTGTTATAGGTAAAGAGTTGAGATAGAGGGTATCTACTAGTCGAGTTGTCTCGACTGCAGCATTCTTAATTTTTATACTGATTAGAGAGATTGCCGTTGTGTGGTATTGCAGATATTACAGGTTGTCTCCTTCATTTTACACATCTGATTTAAAAAATTCACAGTTGCTCACGAATTGTCACAACCAGATTAAAAATATCACTCAATGAAATACTCATAACAAATGAATGAACATTTAAATATGAATATGTACGGTTTAGAACACTATGGTCTGGATATTTGAATATTCGTTTCACACATCCAATTAAATATGGCTATTATATGACACTATATATGCTCTTTTTTATGCAATTGCAATTGTTTCCCGCCCTGTACTATTTGTCAGTGGTTCGGCTATATCTGTGAATGTCATTTCTCATATGCTCACTTTGAATTGTCTCGTGCTCTTGGCATTGGCATCCCCGTTAAGTTTACTTTTGCTATTTTTAGGTGGCAAACACTCAAAAACATTGAATAAGAGATCAACAGCGAGGCGAACGCCCAAGCAAAATAATTAAATCGAATAACAAAATAATATTGGTTTTCTTTTAAAATGAATAAGTGTGTTTCCTACTTCTAAAAAAAACATTAGCTTTTCTTGAACTCAACATATTTTCCAATTATTTTCGCAGACGCCATATTAGAGCGGAAGATGGCTTCAACCAGAAGCGCTGTCTCACCTGGTTCCATGAATATACAACGCCTGACGAGCCTGAAACGCTGGGTAAGTATAAAATGTGATTCGGTTCAGAAGTATTTTATAAAATCTCTTGAAACTATTGCCCAACACCCGCGTTGTTATTATTATAGGGCCTGATGGCATGGAGAAATTCTGTGAGGACATTGGCGTTGAACCCGAGAATATTGTGATGCTGGTGCTCGCCTACAAAATGGGCGCTACACAGATGGGCTTCTTCAGTCAGCAGGAATGGTTAAAGGGTCTCACGGATCTCGAATGCGATTCGACAGTGAAAATGGTTGTGAAACTGGATTATCTGCGCAGCATACTCAACGATCCCAACGTGTTCAAGAGTATATATCGATATGCCTACGACTTTGCCAAGGTGAGGCTCATTTATTGAGCATACTCTTGCAATCTTGCAAATGCTAATGTTCTTCTCATCGGTTACTAGGACTCGGATCAGCGAAGCATGGACATTGTGACAGCTAAGGCGATGCTGCAGCTGCTCCTGGGCAAGCACTGGCCACTGTATCCTCAATTTGCGCAATTCCTTGAGCAGTCCAAGTACAAGGTTATCAATAAGGATCAATGGTGCAACATACTCGAATTCTCCCGCACCATCTGCATTGATCTGTCAAACTACGATATTGATGGCGCATGTAAGTATCGCCCGATACAGTCGAAGCATATATATTGTATATTAATCTCATTGTTTTTAGGGCCCGTTATGCTGGATGAGTTTGTGGAGTGGCTACGTTTGCAACGTGGCTTAGTCATTGTCAGTTCGGGATCCAGCTGAGAGTGTCTGGATCGCATACTTCTAGTTAAACTTTAGAAATTCAGTAGTGTCTATGATGAGACCTCGGAAGTAAGAGATTCACACCCACACACACCCACACACACCCACACACACACACATACAGAGGCACATGCAGAGACACACACACACTCAGAGCCCCCATTACATGCGCTTACTCAGAGACAGAAACATTCGTATACACACAGAGAGACACAAGGCACTTGAGACTGCGTAAAACTGGCAAAACAAACCAACTATAAAACTACACTATTGATATATAAATATATATTTAATGTAATAATTTAATTGTAAACAACATTTAAAACAAACCACATACGGCGTTCTTACTTCTACTTTGCGCTAACAGAGCAATACATATGGTCCTCAAATCTGAAAGGCATTAAGATTTTTAACCCAAGCTACTGCAGCAAAGCAACCACTACAAGCAGCGAAATAAATCATGACAAGCACATATATTAAGGACTTGGTAAAGGCGGTTATCATATATGGAATTGCTTCACTTTTAAGCAACTTGATGAGATGAAAAATGGACGCAGCCCGCAAGATATAATAAACATAATTCGGGTGGTTTAGCTTTTGGTTATATATTTAGTGTATTTCTGATTGGTCAGAAAAATAGGCACGGTATATATAACAACAAGAGAACGTTGGCGTCAAGATGCTGAGTGTACATTTTATTACTATATATTTATAGTTATATATTAAGTGCTAGTAATAAACAAATTCATCACCTTTCAATAATTTTGCGGAATGTATCAAAAATTTGGTGCAGTTCGATCCAATTTAGCGACAATAACAAGCTTTTACAGAAAAGTTTCCTGGCCAGAAAATTCATGCGGATCTGTCAATTGAATCTGCATATAAAAGCGAAAATCTACAGAAGTTTTAATGCTAAATATTATTCATATGTCTCAAAACAAAGTTTGCACTTGTAAATTCAACTACTATTGTTCGCAGATTTAGAACAAATTAATATTCAAAAGGGATCCCTCCTTGTTGTTTTTATGCCTTTCATTACTGCGAAGTTGGTTGTCTTTCTGCAGTCTTCCTGCTATATATCAAAATGATATATTCCCTGCAATAGTTTTCCAAGAACAAATTTTAATGTCTTATAAAATTTAACATGTTTAATTATCGGTGCATTTTTTCGTAGAGTGTAGAGTGTTGTCAAACGAATTACTTTAGGCTTCCAAGTGAGACCACATATTCCCAGTTTAGTAAATAGATCTATTGGTTTGCAAAATATTGGAATATTAAAACCCAATACAATTTGGTTATATTCTTAGTTATTTCTACAAATTATTGTATTTATTTTTATAATTTCAAAAATAAAATGTAAGAATCTGACCGATTAATGAGGAAAACGGCAACACTGTTGAATGTAGCATAACATTCAAATTTTCAACGTCATCGTGAGCGCTTTGTAAATATTTTCGAGCACTGTGTTTAGCAGGGCTGCTTAAAACCTATTATCGTTTTACAATTGTAGTGACGCTGAGGAAATACTCAAACAAGCATTCAAATTAAACAAACTGTTTCGGCGCGTTGTGCCTGCAATTTGTGCTGCTCGGTCCTTGCGTGTTCTTGGTCAGCCAAATAATCGTGGGGGAATTTTCGTTAACATCTTTTTTATGTATATTTGTAATTCCGTACTTCGGTTGTGTGTTTACTTAATCTAACAGAGTAATTGATAGAAAGCAAGCAAAATCAAAAAACAGAGCAAAGCATAGAGGAGCAATTGAAGTTATCGTGTCAAACTAGGAAGCCCAAGCAAAAAAAATGGCCGCAAAACCCGAAGACAAGAGCACAGATATTCCCGATCGTCTGTTCGACGCCAATCATCGCAAGACCTACAAGCGGATGCGCTTTTTTGGCAAGGTAAGCGCTAACCGAGTGCACCGTGCTGTTTCCCCACACAGAGAAAGAAATTGGGGAACATGCGCTGAGGTTTGCAGTTTCATGCAGCTGCTTTACATCCTTTTCTTTCCCTTTCTTTGCGATCACATTCCTTTTGTTTTCGCGCTATGCATTTGTGTGTGCGTGTGTGTCACAGCGTGTGTAAGTGTGCATGCGCACCATACTGAATAGTGTTGTGAAACTCGTGAACCAGTTGGTTCTTTTGGCGCGTACTGCATGCAAAAGTGTATATAGCTATGTACACGCAATGAATTGTACATACTACATACATAAATATGTACATACATACGTACATGCGTAATTTTGAATTTTCAATAAAATTATTTCACAGGGAGGCTTTGCCAAATGCTATGAGATAATCGATGTGGAGACGGACGATGTCTTCGCCGGTAAAATCGTGTCCAAGAAGCTGATGATAAAGCACAACCAAAAAGAGAAGACTGCCCAGGAAATAACCATTCACCGCAGCCTAAATCATCCAAACATTGTCAAGTTTCACAGCTACTTTGAGGATGTGCAGAACATATATATTGTGCTTGAGCTGTGCAAGAAACGTGTATGTATTCAGAGTATCTTAATCAGTTAAATTTAGAATATGTTTTTATATTTATTACACATTAAATATTCTTAAGCGACTTGTAAAACTAACCAATTTCGATACATTTCTGGTATGCAGTCGATGATGGAGTTGCACAAGCGGCGGAAAAGTATTACAGAGTTTGAGACGCGCTATTATATATACCAGATAATACAGGGTGTAAAGTATCTGCACGACAATCGCATCATTCATCGTGATCTTAAGTTGGGCAATCTGTTTCTCAACGACATGTTGCACGTGAAAATCGGTGACTTTGGCCTGGCAACGCGTATCGAATACGACGGTGAACGCAAGAAGACACTGTGCGGCACTCCCAACTATATAGCACCAGAGATTCTGACCAAGAAGGGTCACTCGTTTGAGGTGGACATCTGGTCGATTGGCTGCGTCATGTATACGCTGCTCGTGGGTCAGCCGCCATTCGAGACGAAAACGCTGAAGGACACTTACTCGAAAATCAAAAAATGCGAGTACCGTGTGCCTAGCTACTTAAGAAAGCCGGCTGCGGATATGGTCATTGCCATGCTGCAACCGAACCCGGAGAGTCGGCCAACCATTGGACAGCTGCTGAATTTTGAGTTCCTCAAGGCGTCGCAGGTGCCTATGTTCCTGCCCAGTTCTTGCCTAACCATGGCGCCGCGCATCGGCATCAATGATACCATCGAGGATCCCAATCAACGCAAGCCGTTAACGGAAATCAACGGTCTGAGGGATGATACCCGTTTGGAGTCTACCTTCCTGAAGAATAATTTACATGATGCCATTACGGCCTCGGCACAAATGTGTCGTCACAACGAGGACTATCGCAGCGACATTGAAAGTCTGCATCAGCAGCTGACCAATCTCATCAATAACAAGGTCAGTATTGCTTTAAAGAGCTTCCTCCTTACAGCCGAAAAGTAACGCAATTTTTTTTTTTTAACTGGCAGCCTCGCTTATTGCAAGGCAATCTGGGTGACGAGAACACCGATCCAGCTGCCCAGCCGCTCTTCTGGATATCGAAGTGGGTCGACTACAGTGATAAATACGGCTTTGGCTATCAGCTGTGTGATGAGGGCATCGGAGTTATGTTCAATGACACCACAAAGCTAATACTACTGCCCAATCAAATCAATGTGCATTTCATCGACAAGGAGGGCAAAGAGACCTACATGACTACGACGGACTACTGCAAAACTCTCGATAAAAAGATGAAGCTACTGTCTTACTTTAAGCGCTATATGACCGAGCATCTGGTCAAGGCAGGAGCCAACAATGTCACCGTCGAAAGCGATCAGATTTCACGTATGCCTCATCTGCACTCCTGGTTTCGCACAACTTGTGCGGTTGTCATGCACTTGACCAACGGTTCGGTTCAGGTACATTATAGTTCATTAGTTGACCTTATTTTGTTTGTTCTAGAATCTAATCTGTTTTTGTTTCAGCTTAACTTTTCGGATCATATGAAGATAATTTTATGTCCTCGCATGAGCGCCATCACCTACATGGATCACGAGAAAAACTTTCGTACATATCGATTTTCGACTATTGCTCAAAGTGGAGTCTCCAAGGATCTATATCAGAAAATACGCTATGCCCATGAGAAACTTAGAAAAATGCTCGAAAAGATGTTTGTCTGAGCAGCACAGTAGGTCAGCATTAAGATGTCCACAGCAGCCGGCTGACTTTGTTCTCATTGCGCTTGGTGTAGCTGAACATATACAAATTAATCTCTTTGCTCGAATTATTTCAAATTTTAGTTGCTGTTTAAATTTATTCTATTTTTAATGTTGAAGTTAAATATTTCTTTTTGTTTTCGCTTAGATCTATCTTTGTTTTTAACATGTTAACTGCAAAAAGTGGGGCATCCAATCTTACACATTTATAAATAACCTCGAGTGTTTTTAAAGAAACAAATATAGACTTAATAAAGAATTAAATATATGTTATTCTAGATTAATGAACATTTATAGGCCTAAAGGGATTTTATTTATTTTTGTTTATTATCATTTTTGGAAATTGCAAATTTGAATCGTATTAATTTTTAAATAAGCCCAAATGTTTTTGAAAGAAAATATTTTAAAGAAATCAAGATACACTTAAAATTTTTGAGCTCAAAAGATTTTTATCGATCCGATGGCTCTCGACATTTACTGTGTATCGAAATGCGGTTGTCATCGATAAGCGCATATTTATTTCTGCACAGCTGACGAGCACGCGATAGTTCAGAGGAAATTCTTTGAATTCTGGTTAACATTTCATTAATAGCCGCTTTTGACTTGCATTAAGTATTCTTGATGGCATGTAACAAAAAATATCCAGTGCGTCAATAATTTTAAAGATATCTTCTTTGCTCAGTACATGTTTTGACATTTGGGGATAATTAATTGATTCACTTTTGGAACTCTGGTCACACTGTTATGCGATTTCGTATTGATTTTATTTTCAGAAAAGTCGTAAAACCAAGTTGCGGAAAACATAAAACCGACACAGACTCGCCAGAACTTTTGTTGCATCTAAATGCAATTTAGTGAACTAAAAAGCCACAACTGTAATTATGGGCGACAATGAGCAAAAGGCCCTCCAGCTTATGGCTGAGGCGGAAAAGAAGCTGACACAACAAAAAGGTTTTCTTGGCTCACTTTTCGGGTGAGTAATGTGTAATGTGTACTAACAATGTTTTTCTTTGTATTCATAATTTGTATTTTGTACAATATTTATGTAAGCTTTAGATACCATTTTCAAAACGATAATGCCTTTATGTACTTTACATAAAAATGTGCGTAATACCTACTGCATATATTAAGCTTGAGCGTGTGTATGTATGAATGTCATCATATATGTGGGAGATACATATCAATACAAATGTATATTTAATTTATGAGAGCTGCGGCGAATGCTGCCACCAAATCACATCTGCTGAATTTAAACAAAAATAAAAAAATGTAACAAAGCCCCGAGCCGTCTATAAATTTTTAGCCTGGCTTGTGCTCGTCTTACCTCTATACAATGTACGCCCATTAGTATTTTTAGTGTAATATTAAATGCAGACTTGTAAATGCCCTAAATATATATATTTATAATAACTATGAAATGGAAAGAAATAACATTAGAACATTAAGTTAAATTGAAAAAATCGGTGCACGACCGAACCGTCACATATTTAATTGACTTATGTTATTAAAATAAATACTTTGCTAATAATGGACAAGGACTTCAATAAGAATATCTAACTATTTCGCATGTTCTCTGTAATTTATGTCCTCTCAGCGGTAGCAACAAGGTCGAAGATGCCATCGAGTGTTATCAGCGGGCTGGTAATATGTTCAAAATGTCGAAAAACTGGACTAAGGCCGGCGAATGCTTCTGCGAGGCAGCCACATTGCATGCGCGTGCTGGCAGCCGCCATGATGCAGGCACCTGCTACGTGGATGCTTCCAACTGCTACAAGAAGGTGGACGTTGAAAACGCCGTCAACTGTCTGATGAAGTCTATTGACATTTATACCGATATGGGTCGCTTCTCGATGGCAGCCAAGCATCATCAAAGCATTGCTGAAATGTATGAGACCGATCCGGCTACACTGGTAAGAGACAACGACTAGATGATTAGATTAGATTGTTATTCATTATTAATTTGTGTTGTCGTCGTATGCAGGCCAAATCAATTCAACACTATGAGCAGGCGGCTGACTATTTCAAGGGCGAGGAGTCAGTCAGTTCCGCCAACAAGTGCATGCTTAAAGTTGCCCAGTACGCCGCCCAGCTAGAGGATTATGAAAAAGCTATATCGATCTACGAGCAGGTCGCTGCCTCGTCGCTCGAGAGTTCGCTGCTCAAATACAGCGCAAAGGAGTACTTCTTCCGTGCCGCTCTATGTCATCTTAGTGTTGATTTGTTGAATGCGCAACACGCGATTGAGAAGTATGCGCAACAGTATCCGGCATTCCAGGACTCTCGGGAATTTAAGCTCATCAAGGTACATGCCACTTGTAATTCACTAATTTAAATAGTTGACCAAGTCCCTGTTTTGCAGGTCTTGTGCGAGCATCTTGAGGAGCAGAACATTGAGGGGTTTACAGAAGCGGTGAAGGATTATGACAGCATCTCGCGTTTGGATCAGTGGTACACAACAATATTGCTAAGAATTAAAAAAGCTGCCGATGAAGATCCCGACTTGCGATAAGAATTCAAATCTATTAACACACCTATTAATCTTATAAAAAAAATAAATAAAAGAAATTTGGTGTATCTACATATACATATACATGCATATATATTTAAAGAACAAAAATTTATCTAACTAAAATCAATTCTACATGCTAAAGAACACTAAAATAAATAATTAAACATTCAAAATGCACCATTTGAAACTGAAACTATTATAAAAGAATTTTCCATCCAAAACTTTCATCATCCGCAACTATTCTTGCAATATTAGAAATGTATCAAAATGTTATAATATTTAAACAATTTTGTTTCATATAAATGTGTAGGAAGTGTAATGATAATTTTCTAAACATGAATCTAATTTTTATTTTAGTTTAGCGTCAATGATATTATAAATATAAATGATTCAATATGTGTTAATCGAGAAGTTTAAAGTATCTATATGTTTATGTGGTGTTTTTAGGTTTACATTGTTTTCATTTAATTTACTAATGACGGACAGCAAAAAGACATCTTATAGTAAAACTCAATAAGACAAATTAATTCCAAACAAGAATAAATATAAAAAATGCAGTTTTGATTAAAAATGGAAGCATTCAATTCATAATTCATTTTTAAATACACCCAAAACAATAAGCATATATAAAAAGAAAGTAAACCATTGCTAGTGAAATGAATACATATTATATAACAAATATACGACGAATTAATAAATTAGCATATTTTGAGGGTCGCAGTTAAATTCTATCTAAAAATATTTAAAATAATTGATAAATTCCAAATGTATGAATTGAAAAATAAACAATTAAAATCTGTTATAAATGGGTATAGCACCCAGCAGATAATAATTGCGATGATTGATTTGTTCTTGCAGATAAACATTTAACATTTGCTAATTAAAAACTATCTAACGAAAAATTAGTAACATATTAAAAAAAAAAACGTTTTGTTGCTATATAATATGAGCTGTCTGAATACAATCTTAATTAGAAGCATTAAATACGGATATACATATATAAAGCCGATTACCCAATGTTATAAAAATAAAATTATATTAAAGATGATTGGAAAGTCACAAGCCTAAATGAATTCTTTTTATTCAAATATCTGATTTAGAAAAGGCGGTTACAATATTTCCGTTTCTTCACACATATGATACATAAATAAAGAATGGCCCATGATAATCTGGTCTGCAGTGCTAGGAAACATGTTAACACAACTAGCCTTTTAAATCCATTTATAATGAATTCACAGATGTACATATGCCTCTGTTTAAATATTTGTCATATCTAATATTTTGAATTTATATTATTAGCCCGATTGCTGCACATTTTGGTTGTTGAAAATACACATCATTTTCAACATAAAAGCATTATAGAGTTTTGCTCTATAAATTTGTAACAAAATCTGATATATATTTATGATCTACACAAATTTGCTTTTAAATAAAAAATATTCCTTAAAGACTTTGAGCTTTAGAAATTATTTTAATGCGAAACTAATGAAATATCAAATAAGTTTTATTCAATATTATATAATATATATTCCCAAATGTTGTGATCGAATGTTTCTTATTTTGGCAAAACATACACAACAAGCCAACAACGAATTCGACAGTTTTTATCCGGTTTCGAGATATTTTCAATTTTGATATGTTTCTAAAAACAGATGTGTCCAGAAACATATATAGTTCAAAATAAGTTTAAAATGCAGAAATGAGTTAAATAATAGTTATAAAATGTATGTGGAATTATTAACTCTGCCACTTATCGGTTGCCTAAACCTTACACATTTATCGGCTTAAGTAGTGGGACCTCTGCACAAACTACGCCGTGAGATTGTACGCTTGAAGCACAGCGAACTCTTCATGTTATCGAGATTGCCACTTTCGCGAGTGGTGAGCGAATCTGTATTAGTAGAAATGCATTGGAGGCCATAGATTCCCAGATGCTTAGTTGCTAATCCAGTATCGTAGCCGCATTACTTTAGAGTTACGTGACAATAAAAAAATGAACTCAACAGAAGATTGAAAGTAGAGACACAAACCTTTTACATTTTTACACCAACGATGAATAACAACGCTTTTTCATCTGTGTGTTAAATATTATAAGAATTCAATGGAAGAAGAAAATCTAATCAAGGGTTTTAAGCGATTGACAAGATTTTCAGTTAATTCCCTGTGTCGGGCTTTATTCCAAATTTTAATTATACTGATCGAAATTCACTTAACGAAAAACCTTAAGTGTCTACGCAAATCTGATATTAAAAGAAATGAAATTCTTATCCGGTAGATGGCGCTTCCCACTAAATACTTCAAAACACTTTTATATAAAGAGAAAATAGAGAAAAAGAAATAGTCTAGACAGATTGGACAATAAACACTGCATCAAGGCTGAAAAATCATATTATTACAAGTAACTTTTGTTATGTTAAGGTCTATAATGTTCCCTGTACCCATTAGAAATATTTAAATGGGTATCAAGAAGATGTGCAAATCAATCAGAAAAAAGTAATACATAAACAATCTCAGAGACCAGAATAGCTTTAGACTTCAAATTTTAAATATAACTTTTCGTAAACCTTACGCAGATCTTGGATATGTATATATAACTTGAGGTGTTCTTCAAAGCGCATCAGTGTTATAACCATTGACATGAAGGGGCCTAGTGCACATCCCATGATAAGAAAAGCAGCGGCTCTCAAACTGCTGTTTACTGTGAGCACTAAGCTGACAATAGATAGAAAGTGGCAGCATATTTTTTTCTTCTTACGTGGATCCTATGGAATATTGCCCATGTATTGTCAGTTTAGTGGTGTGAGTTAGTAAATACGTGGAATGATTATGGGGCAAGAACAGAGAAATTACGCTGCCTTAAAGGAACAAACAAAAACTGTATGTAAAGATATGCATTTCCATAATCAGTAAAACAATGAAAATAAATTAAAAAACCATGAATTTTCCACTGATATCTATGGAGATGAGCTTGAGTCTTAATTATCTGAGTCGATAATATTTATCATCAAGTTGTTTGCCAATGTAAAGTTACGATAAAAGGGTGTGATGTTATATACATATATGGAAGGCAGATATTTAAAAATATATGAAACCTTTAATCATTTGATTCAGAAAGTAGGACGAGAAATAAGAATTCGGATTGTCTTTATTTGTCCTTGGGCAATCGACATAAAGACAATTAAGAGCTTTCTTCATCACTTTCTTATTTCACTCAAATTGCAAATGTAAAGTAAACCATAATTAAAACATTTGTCGGCTGTAAACGTGGGTAACCAGAGCAAATTGTGAATTACACGCTCGCTTAACCACTGGCCACCCTAGCTTAGAATTGGGCTACATGCAAACCACCGAGTGGTTGCAACATGAAATTGTAATTACAATTTCCTGACGCTCCAGCGAAATAAGAGTATGGATTGCGCCCGCCTCCGCATTTTTGTTAACATGCGCGTGCTAAAAAAACGCTCTCGACGGTGTTGCCTATCAGTGTCACTAAGTGAGGGCTACGTGACAATTTCTTGTTACGCGAATCGCCCCATCGCCCACATTCGGCACACCCCCCGGACAGTATAAAAAGCGACTCGCCCTTCGTGGTCGTTTTTTATTTCAATCCAAAATCGTACCAACATGTGGTAACCCATAATTTACGCTAAGGGAGTTATCAATATGATTACCATTAAAACTTCCACTCTTTATGCATGTGCCCTAGAAGAGGTAAAAAATGAGTGAAATATTAAAGTCATGCAGTTTGATCATTGAACCGCTTAGTCAATAGCTTTAAACGGCTTTCCAACTGACACAACTTTTGAGTGAGAGTTTTTTGTATTTAGCTTTTTGTTTACGTTCCTTACACCTGGATACTAGTCCTTCTTGCTCTTAAACATACATATTTATGTGCATATTACTTAATATTAATATGGTACAAGAGTTACTTTACCTTACTAGCCTTTTGCCTTTTGCTACTTTTTAGTTACGAAGTTCTTCATGTATATAGTCGGCATCCAAATAAAATGTCTTATTGCAGTTGGTGGCAAATGCTGTCAGATCAAAGCCAAAATATTGTGACATCGATTGTGGCATTAACATGTTAAAGCTGCAATCCTCAATTTAACATACTTTTGAATTTTGAATCCCTTAATGGGCCTGCTACTTTTTTCTTTTGTGTCCAATACAAATTAGCTATTTGCAAAATAAAGCGTCGTGAAGGGACAACAAAACACTTTTAAATGTGAACACAAACTGTTAGATCAAAAAACAAAAATTGAAAATTACCATCTGTCAAAATTCACGTCATTTCACGCAATCTGTCAGTGTTGGCCGACAACTCTTCTCCGCACAGGCACAGGCACAGGCACAGGCTAATCCAGTGAGTAACAATGTCGAATATTTGAGTTGGAAGGAGATAATTGTGTACACATACGATACTTATGATTGTGTTTTACTTTGTCTGTAATTTTCCTGGTGCACTTGTCAAGTGTTGGCATACCGACTGAACCAAGGCTCTCATTAAAAAATACCCCTTCATTCGCAAATGAACGGCACTCTTCACGTTGTGTGAACTGTGACCACGAAAACAGGGTGGCACAGCTAAGTAATTGTAAATGGTAATTGTAATGGTTACCTTTGGCCTTAAATGGCACACTAACGAGAGGGGTGTTATTGGCATTTCAAACGCTTGATACACCCAATTAGCTCTGAGATATATCTATATTTGGGTAGAACCGTTTGGCTTATGCCACTTTGCAAAACCACTTCGTTCATCTTTATTTTAAATTCAGTAAATTCTTTGATGCCCAGCACACATTTACAATTCAATTTTATTCGCGTTGAAATTTATGCGCAAATCGAAGTCCATGAATCTTTGCCACGCAAACAATGCTGGCTTACTTGATTTATTGATTTATTGAATAGATTTTTTGTGTTTAAATAAACGACTGTCTTTTTGATAACCCAAGAACATAATTCTTCGGGCGAAGAAAACGAATTAAACAAAACAAATACAAATGCGTAGAACTACTAACACTAAATTTAGACTGAAGCTTTCTTTTAGGTAATTATGTGATTAGAGATAGATAAAGATAGAGCATTGGAAAGGTCAACCCGCAATCGAGGCTTAACGAAAATATGCATCTATTCCGATTCTTGTAAAGTAAAAAAGTTAAGTCCGAAAAATAAATGAGATCGTTCCAGTCCAGTGATACCACCAGAAAACTGGTAGTAATTGTTAAGCGCATATCTTCCACAATTTGTAAGCTAGAGTCATCAAATTTGAAAGGTGTATTTCTAGTAACACTCTTCAAAAATCTGTAAAAAATGTTGGACCACGCTCACTACTACCCCCATAAATGATAAAAGCATATCTCCCGCAATTTTTGAAAGATAGATTACTAAGATCGTTCTCCAAAAGTTTGTTTTGGCCACGCCCCTCCCACCTCCAAAATTCCCAGGAGCCCATATCTCCGGCAATTTAATAGCTACAGTTACCGAACTTGGAAGGAAGATTACTAGGAACCTTCTCAATCAATTTTTCACCCCCTCCCGCCCCATATCTCCCATAATTTAAGAGCTACTTAAGAGACTTACCAAACTTATATCTACCGCAATTTGAAAGGCAAACTTGGATCGGTTACGTCCGACTGCAACTTTCTCTCTTGTTTAATATTGTATAGCGGGTCCCGCTCCGATCTCTGTATTTTCTGTCTGTATTTTAAGTCTGTATTTTAAGTTTTCTCTTACGAAAAGAGTTTATTTGCACTTATTTAATTCACCAAATTCCCAGGATTTGTACAAGTGCAATTTTCTCTTCTCTCTTCTTAAAGATCACGCAACAATTGAAATTAAGGTCTATGAGACGAATTGGAACATTTGTGTTGTATTATACTTACATATTATTATATAATTAGGTAGGAAGGTTATATGAAAAAGTATTTGTATATATTTGCAACTATGAATAGATCTTCTGTACATATTTATTGAAGAACTTATATGTATTTGTTCAAACGATCTATCTGATTATATAAAATTGGGTGTGCCCAGCGAAAATGCACTTGCCATAGAGTTCTGTTGTGGGATTAGCCCAATAATAATGAACCACACAGCTCAAGGTTTTCCCATGACATAGCAATATTTACTCGAGTGCGTAATCCTCCTCTCCATCTCCAACTCCAGCACGGCCTGCATCGCCGTAATTGTATGGACAGTAAAAGAGCAATTGTTGCTGGGCATGAAATTCAAATACAAACAAAATGAACAATATCCATTCATGAACCTGTCAATCTCCAATTGAATTGTGATTGTGTGAATATAAAACTGGAATGTTCCCATATCCATGTGTTTATTTAACCGCTTAATACAGAGCAGCGAATTGGCGCCATCTGTTCACTTGCCATTATTACTTACAGCTCATCTGTATGCTATATGTATATGCATACATCATATACACTTGCATGTATGTATGTATAAGTGTACATATTCTCTTGAAAATAATATATAAACACATTCTTGCAGCCGATATGATATAGTCATTTCCATAAGTCAGTCTAAAGTGTATATAGTATATCTCCCACTCTCGATTAGGACACTTTTCACACTTTTTCATGAGAGCATAAAAAATACTTTGCTTATGTATAATTTTATT
Organism: Drosophila nigritarsus; assembly: GCA_035044305.1. NCBI lineage: Eukaryota > Metazoa > Arthropoda > Insecta > Diptera > Drosophilidae > Drosophila > Drosophila nigritarsus. The sequence continues at coordinate 21,939,883 of JAWNMF010000909.1, read as the reverse complement.
TGTATTTTCCTATAAACTTGTGCTACTAAAAATGATTCAGCCATATTTTAGTACTGAAATGAATGGTCATTAATTTCCACTCACGATTTGAGCATTCAAAACATAACAAAATTTAATTTTTTTTAATTTTTTCTACTAATTAATATGTGTTCTAAAATTGATTTAACAATTTCCTAGTATTAATATGAATAATCATTAATTTGAGCCGAGCAAATGTTACATAAGGTTAAGCATTGTTCAATGCCTGGTTGAACCAGTCGAGAGAAAATATGTCAATGTATATTCTATATCAATGGGAAACAATACCTGTTAGATGGTACTTTTTTGCTATCCGAATCCGATTTGTATCGTTATTTGCAAAACGGAGGGAGTTAACAAAAAAATAAAATATACTTGATGTGCACTTGGTGTAAGCGAACTCTTGAAGAGCCTGTCACTTATAGCCTCTGAGATCCGTTTTGCTTATACAGAAAGACAGACAGACAGACAGACGCGCATGGCTAGATCGACTTGGCTGTTGATCCTGATCATATACAAGAATGATCATCAGAAAGTTGTTTTACTTATTGAACCAAAAAAACAAAACAATTGCTAATAATATGCATTACTATAAGGCACTAGGAAAGTGCACAAATCAGTCAAGATAAATAGGAAGAAAATGAATCTGTAATCACGAGTGCGTGTGCCAATAATTTGAAGTTATCGAATGCGAACGAGAAATACAATAGTGTCTTCAAAATCAGTTTAGCTGCTCAACTGCTGGTAATCGCAGCATAATCTTCAAAATTTGCATGCCTTCCGCTCGAGAGAAGGCACTTGAGATCCTTATCGCACAAATTATTCTCGTCACGTCTAACGTTTATAAAGTATCGTACAAAGTGCCCGCCAATTTGACTGCTTTCCATCGTCCCTTATTCAGTCCTCCACCAGGCACAAAAATATGCCTCTTCGCCTCGCCCTTCGCCCTTCGCCTCTATCACTTATTTATGTACATTAGACCGAGCTGAATGACCTGCACCAAATTGCTCAAGGCAGTTGGAGAGCGACGACGCGTCGCGACGCGAGACTCGTTGTGGGTGTTTTGGCAGACAGACTGCTCGATGGCGATGGCGATGGCTTGTCCTGAAACTCGGACGCTCTGCAGTAATTAGAGGGAGTAGAAGCTTTGATATCTCCAAGTAGAAACTACGCGGCCTGGTCATCATTCTTCGTAGGAGCCCATTTGCAAACGGCTGCACACTCTTTCGGGATCGATCTGATCGCCCTGCGGCATCGAGCATTAAATGAGAATGTGAAGGTATGAGCATCGGGTTTGGCACGGGCTTATGTACATATATTTTTCAGAGCATGATTGCACCAGAGGCCTCTGCTGACGATGGCGGTGGCGGTGGCGGGAGCCACTGCACCATAGGATTTGGTTATGCAAAAATCTGTACAATTTTCTTAACGTTGTCTATCTTCTGCCTCATGCTTAATTCGCTTGTCGAAATGTGTTTACTTCACATTAGTACATGGATTCCATCTGATCGCATCTAACTATACATTTCATTAGAAAATTTACAAATATATGTAAACTATACATAATACTTGTTACAAGTGAGCTTAATCGGGAATTCTTAGAAAAATTCATTTTTGGATCAAGAATTTGCATGTCTTCTTCAATACAACACACACTTTTCGACACAACCATATTTTTCTCGGCACAAATTGAGAAACATATCTAAATACATTACATACATACGTGGCGTGCACGAGAGTAGAAATGTTTGAACACTTATTAAGGGGCACAACACGTGCCATAAACGGGTAGATAGAAGAGACTACTCCTCAATAGCCCAGGATGTACAAATAACAAAAAGGTGCATTCGGAGCAGACAGTCGAGCACGGGAACGGCTGCCGACTAGTTGCAAGCAGCAAGCAGCAAGCAGGCAAAGCAGCAGCAGCATGCAACTCCATTGCTTGTGTCTGTTGGTTCAGGCAGGCACTGCTATCAATAAGCCTTATTCCCTCTTTGCGTTAAGCAAGGCTACGCAGGAACGGTGATGCTCCAACCAGGTTGCCTGCTTCCCTGTTTCCCTTGTTGCCTGCTTGCCTCTGATGCCTCTGTCTGCTGCAGCGGTTGCAGATTTGAGCGCGATGACAACACTGCAAATGCCGAGAAGAATATAAAGGTAGTAAGGAAGGCAAAAAAAAAAAAAAAAAAAACTACACAAGCAAGACAAGTCGAAAATGAACGGACAACATTGGACCACTTTTCCTTGGCGATGTGTATTTACTCTATATGAGTGATCGAACATATATAACATAACATCAGATGCCGTTCAAAGGTGTATTATGTTCATTATTTTAATCACATTTCATAAATATTTACATAAATAAGCCATTTCGCTTTATACTGATTTTAAAATAAATATCAGCTCTTTCGTATAGAGATGATGGCAAAGATACAAAGCGCAACACAACAGCATGCTACCCAATTTGGTGTAGGTGTAACACATATGAATATAAAGCAAATGTTATGCGAGCAAAATGCAAAGTCAAACGAACAAAATCCTATAATTAAACAATTATTGCAACTCCCACTTTTTGCTTGGGGCCACTAGCCGGATCTGGACCCTTGCGCTATGTGCACTACTCCTCCTTTTTGAGATCATGACGGTCGTAGCGCATTGCGCACAGCTCGATGCGGGCCAAAGGAGTAAAATAGGAGGAGCGACAGCAAGTACTTCTGCCAGCATGTAGCAGATGTGGCACACATTTCAGGCAGAAGCTCGTGCTCCACCTCTGCCTGAAATTCAAAATTCACAAACTTTGAATTTAGACTGTAACTTCAAAGAATTAAGAGGTGTTCTATCAAGGGAATGCTCGACGAAGAGACTCTCCTTACCATCTATACAATAAGATTTAAACGAGAAGTAATTACATATTTAAATGCATCATAATTTGTTAAATATATATATAAAATATATATGTGTATGAAAATTGTATAAGATGTAATAGTGAACTTGAATTCGAGGGTATAAGATGAGAGATTTAGAATATCCCTTTTCTCAAAACAAAAGTTCTAACATTTGTGAGTTGTGTGAAAGAAGGGACAGAGTGGGAATAATAATACTTATTTAAGCATGCTAAGAGCCGATGTAAAAAACACAAAAAATTAACCCCGACGAGCATAAGTAATAAATTGTTGAAGAACAGCCGATCTCACCCCCAAAATCTATGTATATGTATATCACGGTGTGCACATCACAAGGCGACCTGCTCCTGTAGAATGCGGGGCCCAGCTCGTTTATCTCTCCGACCGCCAGCTTGTCTCTGCTCGAACAGCTCGAACAGCTCGAACAGCTCGCACCGCTCGACCGCAAGCAGCAAGCAGAGAAGCGTACGATAATTAACACACAAGAGCGGGGCGTGATGAGGAGCGGTCCGGTGAGCCAAACAAATTATTAAAAATGAATTAGTGGAAATATGTATAAATATGTATGTATATGAATTTTAAAATTCCATATACATAAATGCCTCTTTCGAGTTCGACTTGGACTAAAACGCACGTGCGCTCAACTGATTGCCTCCATACCTGTCGTATTTTGAGGCACTGATGATGCCTCTGGCCTTGCCTTGGAGGCCTATGCCTCACTGCTCCAGCCTCTGTCTCTGTCTCTGCAATTGAACACGAATGAATCGTTAGGTTTGATTTTGTAAAAATATAAAAACTCATTAAATACTAATCTATTCTCAATTTCTTTGCATGGGTCACCAGACTCGTACCTATAATGGAGCTGATTGCTGTTGCTCCTACTGCAACCCAATTATGAATCAGATCATTTGTCATGATAGAGGTAGTAGGTATACTTTCCTATAATTATGTCTAAACACACAAATTGATGAATATTTACATAAATCAATACTATACTATTTATAATAAATAATTTTCGAAAAAAGTATTTGTTTATCAAGCAACGCAATAACGTTTTTGGTATTAATACATTTTTAATTTGTTTAAAACCAAAATCGCACATATGATTTATTTTTCTTGGATAGACTTAAAAATTAAACTGTTTTTGTAATCAGATACGCAGATAAATGAATATATTGGTTTTGTGCAATAATACAAGAGAAGTGAAAAGTATCTTGGTCGTTTAAGGGTCATAAAGTTCCTTTGACCAACGCTTGATAAAACCAAGAACTTGAAAGGCCTTATTGACAGTGAATTTAACTTAAGATCAAGAAGTATACCAAATCGTTTAATCAGTTTATCAAGTGGCACCCCATCGATTGTGTAACTAACAACATAAGGAGAGATATATAGAAGGAATGTAATTAATAAATATGTTAAAACGCACTGACTACCCTAGGGTAGCTCAGAGGTGCCTAGAAAGTACTGTTTTGAATACAACTTTTTGAGTTCTATTACTCAGATTCTCAGATATCCAGGTAAGAAAATTAGTAAGATAACCTATAAAGTTTACTTAATGAAGCAGGAGACAATGATTGACAGAATCAAAGGATTTACCGAAGTCAATATATAATACATAAGTTTGAATTATATTCTGAAATCGCTTGATCACAAGGGAAGTAAATTCAAGAATGTTAGTGATAGTATACCTACATTTCACAAAGCCATGTTGGAAAGGTGAAATAATAGACCTACATAAGTGTTGCAATTTTTTCTCAAAAGCCTTAGGTATTGCGGCCAATTTGGAAATACTCCTGTAGTTTTTTACATCAGACTTTGAACCATTATTATGTAGTGGAATAATAAGGGACTTCTTCCAAATAGCGGGAAAAGCACAAGTATCAACAGAAAAAGTTAATAATTTAAGTAGTGGTTTGCAGAGTGACTCAGAACAGTACTTAAGTACACATCCAGGTACTCCAGCTGAACCTGCGAATACCCAGGCCTGATTGAGTGTAGGTCACCAAGAAGCGTTTAGTTCTTATAACTCCCGTCTAGTAACATTTTGTAAGTTTATCTAGGTAGTTTATGATCTGTATCTTAAAAATATCTAAAGCAAACTAAACAGCGCTGTTTCTTTTTGTGTATCTATATACATATAAATATCTGGATATCTCGGACTCTTGCTTCTTTAACTTTACGGGGGTGGAATGCCATTTAAAACGAAGTCCCCCGTTTGGTATTTTTGATGTGTATACTTACGTAAATATTATGAATTGTGCATATTTAATCGTAAAAGCTAAGGCAATCTGAGAAAAGCAATTCTTTTATTTATATTTATTTACAAACACAAGTTTGACATGTATATTCATGTATAATATATTAAAAAGTATAACATTTTTATACCATTTATATATTATTTAACTTTGCCTATGTCTGAAAACAGTACTACTTAATTAAATACAGTACTGACGATCATCTTATTTATAAAACGTATTTACACAGTTAACTTTTAATCAACCACAATTTTAGATCTATTCTTTAAGGTCATACTTCGTACTTAACAATAAACCAACGTTTTTGCCAAAATTGCAGAGATTCAAATTTGACAGAGCATTACCTGATGATGTCAAGAAAAGAGAAATCCTGCAAAGCAAGAGAGTGCAAAGAGAGCACAGCTGATTGGTTGCGTGTAGGGTGGGTAAATATACATAATGTGGATGCTGTGCAGAGTACATAATACTGTTAGCATCCCCAACAGCAATATGTATTGGGGCGACTGAAAATCTGAGCATTGCGTCTTTTGTTGCTGGTGGTACTGGGGATATGATTTTATATTCGTTAAGCGAGATTCACCTAGGAATGCATTCAATTCTCATATGCATCAGCCTATAAAAAATGTGATTTGCATGCACGAATACATATGCAATGAAAAGCTACATCCTTCCATTACTTGCATACATCACATTAATGTACGCATAAATGCAAATCCGCCGCCCATATTTGTGAGAAATATATTATGTCCGTACATAAATGTATGAACATATTCTTTCATGGTATGTATGTACATACATACATACGCATTGCCCAGACGCTTCGGTAAGGGCTGTGCAGAAGATATGGTTTATTTCCTCGGGTGATACTGGCGTGCAGAAGATTGAATCCACCACAAACATACAAATATACATACCTGTATATAGGCAGAAATCTCTCTCTGTGTGTGTGTGTGTGTGTGTGAGGGAAAACGCGGGGGAGCATATACATATATATGTATACATATACATGCGTATACAGAGTATATGTTAGCATACACACACATACACATAAAGGAAGCATATGTATCAGAGAGGCATGTTTGAAGAGCCGCGTTATCTTGGACGAAATGGAAACGGACTGTGACCAACAGAAGCTGCATGCCGTACACCTCCGGGTAGTACATAGCCAAGGGCTGAGTCCTGGTAGCAGTCGTACAGCGTAGAGCATCAAGCACGTAAGCTGGGCAAATCCTTTGACCGAAAACCACAAAGGAGATACGGAAGTTGAAGTTGATTCAGTCGGCAAGCACGTAGCTGCCGCCGTCGCTATACCTTTACATCAAAAGTGTGACACAGTGGTGCATCAGTGTCATTGTATTGTAGTGTAGGAGTTTAGAGCGGAAATTGACTAACCGGAAGCCAAGCGCAAGTTCATAGTCCGAGTTCGTTTCAGTGCCAAAAGAAACCATACGCCAAAGTTTGTTAATTTTGCAAAACCGTGTTAGAAAAACATCCGTCGGCAACACGGAACCCGTGGTTTCTTATCAAACGGTGCCAACGGTGGACATTTTTATTTAATTTACATAATTTTGCATTTGCTGAACAATCCCGACGAAGTATCATTCTGGATTTCACAAGCAATTTTCGACGGAAGGTGACAGTCCCCGTAAAGTGTATGTCAATTGGAAAATTATTTTAGCAACTTTTCTATCATTTCCGTAGGAGTTGGACATGTCATTTCTGGCTACTTTGGATGCCAATGCCTGGCAGGTAAATATGTCAAAATTACTTTCAGGATGTGCAAATTTATTTATTCACACATACATTGATTTCTCATCAATCGTTGACAATTATAAATGAATATTTAAATATTTATTATTGATAATGAAAAAGTTTAGTAATATTCAGCACATCCAACTATATATTTAATGGGAACTGCGTTATATAATATATGTACCTATGCAGGCAATTTTTGCCCAACATTTTATGAATCAAACTCGCAAATGGAAAGTTTGGTTGGATCCGTCAGAATGTAAAGTATATATCGAATCGGCCTTATACACTCTATATTCATCCATTCTTAATGAGATCAAACTTGTAAGAAAGCCCACATACCACGGGCAGTTAGTTACTTCTAATATTTGATAATGATCACAATATTATATATCGAATACATTCTACTAAGGAGGCACATTTTGAAATTTTCCAATTCACTAGTTCAGACTGTTTATCAAGACACAAAGCAGAAAATAGATAAATTAAGTGTTTTTTGAACTTTGATGTAAAAAATATATAAATTGTTCGACGAAAATAATGCTTAATATTTAAATATTCACAACTAAAAATGTCAACCAAATGAAAATGCTCAAGGACTGGATACAGCTCCCATTCTCTTAGCACATATTGTTTTTAAAGAATCCACAATTATTTTAAGCTTCTTAACAATCTCAAAAGTTTAACTTGGGCCTCTTTTTGAATTTAACAGAAATGGTTGTAATCTGTACCTGATTAGCAATAGGACAAAGTGATATCTACCTATAAATATTTTTGTGTTTAATGTGAAAAATGTGTTTTTCTTAGGTTATAGAAAACTGCTTTAAAAACTATATAAAACTGACAATAATAACAATAATAATATATTTCATATAGTAAGATATAAGTCTAGTTTTGTCCCAAACGAAAATTGTTAGTCTTTACATTACACAAATAGACAACAGACTTTTGGCCCGGCCAAAGTCTGGTAATTTAAACAGGTAAATGTACATAGACAATTTTCCATGCAGACATTGTATAAATGAGTCCTTCCCTGAACGACTTTCAGAGCATTCACTTTGTCATAAAAGTAATTACAGGCTCAGATGCTTCAATGCTCTCCAAGTCAAATTAACCATTAAAAACTCAATTGTCTGTCGTCTCTCTGATAAAGTTGCATGTAATTTCGTTATTTCGGTTAAGTTGTTCAGTAAATCGACAAAATCATCCCTTATGATATATAAACTTGTTTGTTTATGGAAAAATAAATATTGAACGTCGTTACGTAGGCAAAGCGCAAGACAAAAATTAGTTTTGAAAAAACCATTATAAAATGTTACATTGATATACTGCCTCTGAAAACCTTGTGAAGTTTTATAATGCCTTCACTTGTTTCATTTATTAAATGTACCCATCTAAGAGAAAGGAATAATAATACAGTGTTTACTACAAATTTACTGCACATCTTGCAAGTTTTTTAAAATATAATTCTGCATACGATTAGATTAGAGCATTGGTAGTAGGAAAAGCGCTTTAAATGAAACTTGGTAGATATACTGATCTGTGTCCCTGTCAGACAAAGTGTACAAATTGGAGTGCTACGTCCACTAGGAGGATAGGAAATCGATAAAATCGATAATCACAAACCGATAAAGCCACATATCTGCCACAATTTTAAAGATAGAGTCACCAAACGTGGAAGGCAAATTGTTGGTAACCTTCTTCGAAGATTGGTTTATACATTTTTAGACCATGCCCACACTCGCCGCCCCCAGCATCTTCGGTCCTAGAAATCTAATATGCACACATCTTTCACAATTTGTAAGCTAGTCACCAAATTTTGGAAAGTATGTTACTAGTAACTCCATTAAGATCGATCAAAAAAAGTGAATGCCACTCCCAATCCGCCTCTCCAAACCAATATGCCTCTTAGTGTAAATCGATAAAACCATATATCCCATAAACGATATTCTCCCGCAATTTAAGAGGTATTGTTACCAGACGTGGAACGAAGGTTACTAGGAAACTCTTCCAAAACTTGTTTAGCAATGCCCACTCTCATCCTCAAAATGCACAAAAGCCACAATTTTAAAGGCTATTTTGTACGGCAGATTTCTAAAAATCTCCTTCACAGATCGGAATTTCCTGGCTACACCCACCCTGTTGTGCGGCACCTGTTATGATATAGCATTACTTATGGTGTCAGAGTATTTCGTAGTCGGATTCGTCCCACTGCAACGTTCTCACTTGTTTCATTTGATCGGACTCGAACTCGTTCTTGAGACTCAATTTAAAAATGATTTGAAAATTAATTATGTATATCATTTTTAATTTTTGAATGTTTTATTTGATTTTTATTTTTGTTTTAATTTAAACATTATTTTGATAAAGATCAAACAGTAAATAGTTGGACAATTTTATAAATGGGCCCGCAAGAGTATTAAGCTTTGACACTACGGAGATAGCCCTCTTTTCATGTTTGAGATGCATACACAAATACGTATGTGTGTATATATGTATGTACATATGTATGTACGTAAGTGATTATTCCTCGGTTCAACCACTGTCACTGACAGTCAGTCCATGTTATTTGTTTTGGTGGAGGTAGCCTGTGCGGTCGAGTTTTATTTGCCCAGACCTGTCGACCAAATGAAGCATTTAATACATCAAACACTCTTTAATGGGGGTGACAAATCCACAGCAGTTGGTGAAGCTGATTACTCTATAAGTATAGCGGACCAAGATTCAGATGCAAAGAGTCGTCAACGTCAAGCCTTTGCAGTAAAACATCAGCCTGAAAGTCGGGCATTTCTTAATCAGTGACTCATTTTCTTTTAAACTAATCATGGACTATGACCCATCTAAAGTCGGATAAAATACCCTAGTAAGTTTAAGGTTGTTGTGAATGATGTTTTGTAAAATATAAGATGTATTAAAGATGAAGGAATCTGACACCTTAATATATACATTTGCAGACAGACATGGATGCATCTATGAAAATCATTTCCGTTACGGCTGGGCATACCCTCTGCCTCTAAGTCAAGAAGGTTTCAGCTAGAGAACTCTTACTCATATTTGAATCATCTTCACTATATACAAAACAAGTATAACGGTATTAACCCTTTAAATTTCTTAAATAATTGGTAAAACAGCAAACGTGTCAATTGAGTAATAGTATCCCGTGGTTCCACATGGATGCTCAGAACCACGTAGTTGTATTCAGATTTATTAATTTAAATACGGCTTCCCTCATTATTGTTGAATACATATTTATATATATATATATATATATACGTATGCTGTATATAGTATGATATCGCTGTCACAATCATTTTTACCTCTTTGTTTCGGTCTTTTATTTGTTTTCTTAACATTCATTAGTCCCAGTTTATTTTTGTCGTCGGCTGTCTAGAGTAAAACCGAACTTAAAGAGAAGATTAATATACTACTTAACGGGGGTAATAAACAAAGCTTCTCAGGTTTGACCTACTAAGCTATTGAATTATTTAATCATATAATTCATTTAAATTAAAGTAAATTTCCTTAATTGGAGAACGCTAAGTTAAAATCAGAATTAACGATTGTGTCCATCAAATACTTATATTATAATATTTAATTATTTCCCCCAAATTTTGCTCTATATGATTTAATTATAGCGGGATTGGTGCGAAGTGTTGATGAGTATATTATGGGGTAGAAGGGTAGGTTATAACGAGTCCCCCTATGTCAAAACTAGAGCATGGAAAGGCTTAAGCCGACTTACTGCTCCGTTGTTTTCCATTTGTTGCAAGTCGGCGTTGGTGGCCGACTGTCTGCTGATTTCCGGCACCGAAGGCATTTCAACCTCAGTGTTGATATGGATATGCTTAAAATACATTTGCATGTGGCCTTTACATGATTTTTAGTACTTTTTTTTCTAAAACTTTGATGCATATTAAAGTTTAAGGTTCTAACATTAATGGTGAACTGAAAACTGGAACTGGAAACCTGGTACTGAATGGGATGACAAACACTTTTATACACAACTTAAGTTTTGGGGTGCATCGTCTTCTGAATTTGAAAACGCCATGCCAAAATACAAATTTTAACTGTAAGGTTTCTCGAAGTGGCAATAAGGCCATTTTGTCAGCCTATCCCACAACAACGATCAATTTGCATTATGCTTTCGGTATTATTTACTGGATATCTCATATCTGTACATATGAAATACATTTTCAAGCCAATCATCTTTTACGAAGCCCACTTTCATCTGATATTGTATATGTTTGTTTTCAAACAAACATCAATGCATCCTTAATGCGTTACACACTCCTCGCTAAAATTATGGATTTACAAATGTAAGTAATATTCACTTCAACCCCTCTCTTGACTTTTGGACACTGCTATAGAGTCATTGAAATATCATTCATATGCATTTTCGTTACTTCAACTGGTCCAGATTGTTAATTTAGTAATACACATATGTATATATATATATATAAACAAAGTCAAATGATTGTTTTTTAAGTATGTATATGTGTATTATGTGTGTGTGTGTGCATTAGTCCACTTTGTCATGGTGTTGAAATCGGATAGATAAGGTAAATGAGTGACAATAATCCATCGAAACGAATTACAATACCAGCAACTAGTCTAATTACCCCACATTGATATGAATAATATATTTGAATGCCAATTATATGCCTGATGAGATTTGGGAGATAATTGCGATATATTATATTTCAGGACTGGTGCTTTGCATTCAGCGTTTATAATCCTTATCCGCATTATCCAATGTTCTGGGTAGGCTAATAATTCGATATGTTAATATGAAATACGTCAGTGAGCAAAAGTGCAGATCATGTGGCACTTTGTCAGTGGAAGCAGGGAATAGTATGACCAAAATCAAGTCCCCCGCAGAAAAAAATACAGCGCCCTCAAGTACAAACGGGCGGCACGTGACCTTATTTATGCGCTTTAAGACATGACGAAACACTCTGCGGCACACTACAATACAAAACAACACAGCAGAACACAACAGAACACACCATAAGCCAATACATACCACAATGTGTGTGTTTTGCTTAGTTTATTCACATTGAGAGCCTTTCATCCCCGTTCCAAGTAGGTATTAACCATCAACCGATAATTTGTCCTGCTGCCACCAGCCTCAGCCTGCTGTCTGCCTTTTGATAACTGAGCGTTAAGTGAGATTTGGTGTGGAGTATATGGATTTTGGCTGTAGTGATTAGTGGGCACTTCATGCTAAAAAGTGAAAAGCCAAGTAGTGCGAGTGGCAGCGAGCGTCGCTTCGACGGCACGCATATGTTTTTCCTCGCGCTGCTCTTGCCGACTGAGCGGCGTCGTCTTCTTTGTTACTTTACGGCTGTGGCTGTAGGTCGCACTCACCTGAGTGGGCGAGAATAGGAAAATCAACAGCAACATCAACATCAACAGCAAACCATTATTGAGGGCCCTGGATGATTGCCTAGGGCCCTGTGCAGAGAACCCAATACGTAAGCGACGAGTATAACGGATACATTACGAAGGTCGGTCACGTGACCTGAAAGCAGTCATTTTAATTAAATTTATAAAAAAACAGTGCTGCGAAGTGGATAAGCAGGCGCATGTGTCTTTTGCCAGCATTCAGACCATTATATCTTAGAAGGACCAATGCTAATAACACACACGCATAGCTTACCAAAACAACTCGATATCTCCCGAGTGTGTAATACCCTGTTTTCAGTGAACAAACAGACCAGAATACATATGTGTGTAAAAGCAACATGATATATGATATGCATACGTACATATATATGCATAAGCATACATATTAATAGCAAAAATTTCATTCACTTTGCACAATATTAATATTATTCTTCTTTTTTTTGGAAACAGAGTATAAGCAAAGTATATACACAATAAAAACAAAAGTTCGATTGTTCCTTTAAAGGTGACAATTTTTATCTCAACCCGGTTTATTTGTAAGATTGTCGATACTCAACACAGTCGCAGCAAGGTCCAGCTTAAATATAAATAGTTCCGTTCAAAATTTATGTGTTCTTTGTTGTTATTTCAAACAAAATTCTTTTTATTCATATTCTTAAAATTTTTTTAACATTTAAATATGATTTTAGAATTAAGTACATTTGTTTCAATTCGTTAGAAACATACAATAAAACAGCTAATAGTTTATTAATCGTTTTTTGCAACAAAAAAATAAATAAAATCGTTGCTAATTACAAACTTATACACATTTAATATTAATTTAGACTTCTTAATACATAAACAGGTATTCGTTGGCATTCTTTCATGTGCATGCTTTTTGATGGCGAGTATTTTGTGCAATTCATAACAGGCACAACAAGGCACCAGCGGCGCAGTGATTTAAACTTATTATGTGATTTATATTAATGGCGGCATATCATGTTTCACGCGTAGTCAGTGTCAGTTTGTCCGTTTGTCCGTTTGCCCGTTTGCCCGTTTGCAAAACAAATTTGTCAGTGGGGGTCGGCACGCGCTCACTTTCCAATGAAGTTATCAGCAACGACAGTTCGGCGTGCGGAATAGCGCGTACTTCTCGCAAAACGCAAAACGCAAGACGCAAACCCAAAAGCAAAAGCAAACTTCTTTCAGTTCGGTGCCCACTGCGAGCCTTCGATTTGTTCCAGCACTCGGCACACACATGCCCTCGATTGCTATATATAAATATATATATGTAATCAGCTGTGTTGTGCTTAATCGATTTGTATACATTTTCAGCATTTATATGAACATTTGTTGCAGATACCTGCAGATCATTAGGTTAAATAAACGTAAACGAAGTGTAAATAAAATACGCGACTATAAATAACATTCAACTGAAGACTCTTACTAATCATCTATATAAAGCAGTTTATGCTTACTTCACAGATTCTTAAAAACTAACACAATTGACAAAAAATGAACGAGAAACTATGGCTTACATTTTAATACAAATAATTTGTGAATTCAATCGAGTAAATTAGGATCATTATTTTGATCAAATATACATAATTCAAAAACGAGTAGTCTTAGGCATACTTTGTGGCCAGACACTCTCAAGTGACACATAATTTATTTTAGTTTTAGTTTAGTTTCTGGTTAGATACTTACTTGCAAATGTTTATTCAAATGCGTTTACTTTGACTAGGTTCACCTCTTAAGCAACTGCAGAGAAGTAAATGCTAGATCGGAATCCCTGACCTCTTTACAGCCATGGGGTAAAACATTGTCTTCTCATACATAGTCAAATATATGCACCTATGTACAACCACAAACGTACTACGCAACTGTTAAGCATCTGTTACGGTTTCGTGGCATTTCAATTTTTACGCACTTCTGAGACAATCTTGATGCAGAAACGCATCCGCAGGCGCTTTTTGTATTCATACCCTCAACCCAAATGGGAATAATGGGTATATTGAAGTTGTGCAAAACCATGTAACAACTCACCGATCTCGGAGACTGTAACTCTCTTATACCAGACGCAAATTTATGAAATATTTAATTTTATCGATAAATACATTATCCATTCCTTTCTCGTTCGGATTGCAAGTGACATATTATTTATCAATAGTGGAGTTTCATCAACAGCGCATAGAAAACATATAATTACCATAGTTACCAAAGGCGGGTTTTAAATGAATCAAACAGCTTTCAGTAAGTGCAAGCTGGCACACTGAGAAAATGGCATTAGTTTAAATTTTAAATTTTGAGAATGTAGCTCGAAAACATTATTTTTGACGAATCTTTGGAAGCGATTATTATAATCTACCTTCCAAATATGATAACTCATGCTATTGTGGCTTTTCTGATTTTTAGACGCTGTGCTTGACGTGGTTGTTACCGTAGTTTTTAAACCTAAGCTCTAAAACTTAAACAGATATAGAAATTTGGGATTATTATAATTATGGGATATAAATATTGAATTTATCGATTTCGAAAAGTTTGGGTTTCTTTTGGGGGTAAAAAATCATTTACAGGAAATTTGGCAAGGTATCTACTAGTCGATCCCTCTCGATTAGACCATACTTACTTGTTTTTATTTGGGTGTGTAAGACTCGTAAAACACTTTTAGAGTATAATTTTAAATGAAATAGTAAAGTTATTATTAGAGATGTTAGGTTTATTGTAGGAGTTCAATATTGATCATTTTAAACCAAGAAAAAAAGATTTTCAAATCTAACACAAATATATTATTTCTAACCCCTGATTTGTGGCCATAGCAAAATAATTTCAACAATAAGTTGCGTATTTTTATTATTATTTTATTTTTTATTAATTTAAATAGATTAAGAATATGGAATTTAAAAAACCTAAATGAAATGAAGACACATTTCGATGACAATCGGTCGCTATATAGATAGAAGATAGTTCAGTTAAAATTTTAAAAAGCTAAACTTATTTTTTATTGCTTATACATATGCATACTGTACTGCTGTACTTTTTAGGATTTGGTATACATATATGGCATATTTATATATATATGAAAATCTTAAGTTGGGTTGACCTGTTTTAGGCATTTGGTTGCCAAACATGCAAAATATGAGGTCGCTTACCTGCAACCAACGTTGTTATAGGTGCTGTACGGTCTTTGCAAATTATTCAGCAACCGATCAAAACCAGTTATTTGTTGCTGTAAAATTAAACCATAAATTTCTAATGATGATATTGATCCAAGCATAAATCATTTCGTATTCGAAACAACGCATATTATACGAAATTAAAATGATCGACATGGGATGAGAGACGTCCACCACGTTGAAGTAAAGTAAAGTATTGTACATAATTTTGCATCATATATGATTTATTCGAATTCTTCTTAGTTCAATTACTTACCATGCAAACTATACTATGGATGCATATATGAGCCTTGCATATTTATGCTCTGTCCTTAAGACCCCGATACTAACAAAGTACCAGCAGTGCAAAGCAAAACATTTTGGTTTTTACTGAATTTTTTTTTAAAGATAATATTGTGATAAGTCCAACAACCAATTTAATATTATAATATCGAAATATCTGATCGTTGACCTTAGGGACTTAATTGCAACATAAAGTGTTTTGTACCTGAGATCCATTGAAATAATGCAACTTTAGTGTTTAATTTTAAAAGACTTTCCGCAAGCTGTCATAAAAGTTTCGAATCTTAAATGTGAGTAGAACATTTAAACCACGCTTATAATTAGTGACCCTTTAATGATTTCATTGTCCAGTTTATATTCCTTAACGACCTCACAGGCATGTTTGACTTCGCATTTCGTATATGCGGCTTTTAATTTTCGGGATCATCATCTGCCAATCTGGAACACAGACACCGCTCGTGCAGCGCCAGAGCGCAGAGCGTGCGCCACCGACGCGAAGCGACGCGAGACGAGACGAGACGCGGCGCGATGAGACGTGAAACGAGAGGCGAGAGGAGTCGAGACCGACGCAGTTACGATACGCTCGTTTTAATAATGGCAATTTCATTGGACTCCAACGCATTGATAATTTTCTCACATAGAAATTTTGTATCGGTTAAGAGAGGCGCCTCACGCAATTCGGCATTCAAGTTTTATAACCTTATGAACAGACCAGGCGGGATCAGAGGCATAATCACAGCAGCCGCATTGCGAATGCTTGCGGATAGAAAAGTCTGCAGACTGTAGTAGATATTTCAGATGGTTAGCACGAGCATAAGTTATATAGCAGTAAATGTATCTCAACTAAGCTGTATACTATATACGTAAACATTAGAAACAATCATATAAATGTATATATTATACATACTTAACGATTGCGTGTTTTGTGCAAATCTATTTCTAACGGGTAGCTTAAGCATTTCAGCACTTCGTACATCATTGCACTGCATTGGGCATTTAAAGAACATACATCATATACGCTGATGTACGCTGACTGCCAAGGGCGATGTTCCAATTAGTTACAACCACATCCTTTTGGAAAAAATTAACTCACCGACATCACAAAAAGAGCAATTAGCACAAGGCGGCTTCCACAAACAACAAGTAAGACAATTTAAGCGGCGAGTGGATCGACATTGAGGTGACATTCAGTACTCGGTTTTTATCATGGAACGATCTGTTGTTAAATTATGATTTTGGGAGAAAACGTTGTTTTTCTTTTTTTTATGACGTGACCAAACACACACCAAATATTATTAGGGTACTGCGAAATCACTATTTCAAAAATATCATGTCACCCTTTCTACCATATACGTGTAATGGTATAAAACTGAAAGATTCGAAATTTATTTTAAGAAATAGGACAAATCCACAAACATAATATCACTTACAGTTTAAGGTCACTACATACTATAACAGTTTTACAGACAGTAAAACACAAAAAGGCCCTTTGCACCTGTGAAGTGTATTGCATAGTCGGGTATGCTCGGCAATGTTCTTACCTGTATTTAGCTCAACTTAATTTCATTTCTAACTTGATTTTTCGATTATTAGTATATAAACACTAATATTTATTAGATTTATTTGATATAGATAAAGATCGATCAAGTATATATATACTACTAGTCAGGACAAACTGACTCGGTTGTCTAGAGGCGTTCGTCTGTCTGTCTGTATGAAAACACTGATTGATCGATTTTGAGTATTCAAATTTGAAATAGAAAATCTAGTTTCGGTTTCTCGATCTCTCTCGACTAGATCAATACTTAACTTACTTTACCTTTGTTTATATGTTGCTAGATGTTCCGAAATCATTAAAACAACGTATACTAGTACAAATATTTCATATTTTATTATAATTGTGTATAGATCGATAATTGTATTGCTTTGAAATATCTTCAATTGAAGTGTAGTTTAATGATATATGTTGTTTATGAAATTTGAAAATGAATCATATGTTTCATATGTTAGTTCATATACTAAGCTATATCATCTTGCATCTTGGTATGTATATAATAAGAGTATGTATACCAACGGTAATCCACTGCGCGCAAACACAGCTGCAGATGTTTTTATCTCTCGGCCTCATATTTAAATGGACCGGTGCTAGCCTGTTGGCTGTTCTGTTTTGGGTTATTGTTGCTGCTGGGCTGTTGGGTTGCAAAAAAAAAAAAAAAAAAAAAAAAACCAAAAAAAGAAGAGCGGATTAAAGGTGCACACGAGCACAGCCGTAGGAAATATTTTGTAAACATCCGCCTGCTGCAACTGCAACTGAAAATACATACTTATATACATCGCATTCGCAAGCAGCAAGCGGCAAGCAGCAACAGCAATGGCCAGCGCAAGGGGCTATGGCTATGGCTATGGCTGCAACGAGCGCGCACATCTTCCCCGCGGCAATTGGACGTCGTGCAACATTGCAGCAGCCTTTTTGCAGCATTGCCGGGCTCATGGTCATGATTCGTGTGCCGTCGCCGTCGCCGTCGCCGTTGCCGTTGCCGCTGCTGTCGTCTTTGTGAAGTGAGGTACATAGTATATGTAGCTGTGACTTCTGCTATTGCCGAGAAGCGAGAAGCGAGCAACGGACGCATCTACCAAAATTTGAATCTGTCTGCAACTGAGGACATAACGAATATGAACGAAGTGGCCTGCGGCTGTTCGGAAATATTACTGCACTGTGTGCTGG
The DNA here is from genome assembly GCA_035044305.1 of Drosophila nigritarsus. Lineage (NCBI taxonomy): Eukaryota > Metazoa > Arthropoda > Insecta > Diptera > Drosophilidae > Drosophila > Drosophila nigritarsus. The sequence continues at coordinate 21,921,390 of JAWNMF010000909.1, read as the reverse complement.
GTGAAAATTTCTGTGAGGGAATGTAAAAAATGTGTGCTGAAGTAGTTACAGATTCAAATACTCAATCAGAGGAGTAGCATTTGCATGTCTCTCTCTCTCTCTCTCTCTCTCGCTCTATCTCTCTCCTGTACTCCTTCTATACTGCTAAGACAATGCCAAATGGCGTGTAAATATTTCATTTCATGCCATTTTAATAAGAGATATTTTTCAGTCTGTTCTAAACTACGGAGATACATAATCACCAAAATCAGAACTCACAATAATATTTTAATCATTTGCATACATTAATGTTATTATTATTATTATTATTTATTACATATTCCCCATAATGAACTTGAATGAATTCAGAACTATATGAAGGTTATTGCTTGGTTCATCAAATCCGATGCACATTAATCTTTTCAGTTACCGATGCCTTAAGCCAGATATTTCAGCATATATTAAACATTGAAGGTGCTACAGATATTAAAATGGATTTCTGAAATAGTGTATGGTATCATTTCAATGATTATATATAAGGAATATTTCACCTTTTAAAACAGATTATGAAATGTCTTTGAATTGATAAGTTTGTTAAAAATCTTGAAAACAAATAAAATCAAGAAAGATCGGCTTTCTTAAGCACGCCGAAGATATCATACCCTCGCAGACCGGTGTGAATCTGCTGAAATCTCATTTAAGTTCGGAGCTTTATATATTTAATAGTTTTGTAAGTTTATTAGCCAATTCTATTAATATGTTTCGCGATTCACGGCTTGCTGCGAATTAAGCTTTCTAAATATTTATATTTCTATTGCATCAAACAACTTAAAAATGATAGTTCCGAGAACAAATCCTTTGACTGATATATAATAAAATGGTCGAATCTAGTAACCTCCGACCTCATAGGTGATGGAAAATAATAAACGGTTATCTGCCAAGTTTAATCAAGATAGTTTTAAAACTGACGGAATTCTGTGCATATAACACTAAAGAATTCGGACAGATGGACACAGATACAGACGAAAATGGCTATATTAATTCAGTTGTAGTGCTGATCAAGACTATATAATTGAAACTTCCTTTTTATGTTGTAATTATATTGAAAGGATATTAAACATTGATTTGAAGAAGAATAACAGCAATTTAAAGTCTATGACATAATTATAATGCAAGCCATATGAAGGTTGTACAAATTTTGTGGTCCGATCTGGCCATATCCTACCTATTTACAGCCCGCGGCTTACATATGCGGTATATATGTTAAGATTCATCAAGGTATATTCAAGTCTGAGAGTCTCTTAGTGAGAGACTCGTTAGACAGACTATTGGGAACAGCTATAACGATTAAATTAGTCATCCATATCAATATAGAATATGAGGGTGTATATGGTACCTGATTAATTTCTCTGTAACTGCCTGAAAATTCTATATTAGGCCTATTGCCTGCACTACTGCCTTGGACGTCGTGATTAATGTACCGAAACTACTGGGAAAAAATACATCGATTCGAAATCTCGTCGTCACAGAAAAATGTTTAAATAGAATAAAATTTAATGTTTAAATTTAAATTAAAAAATGAGAAATATTTCTTTGGTATTTAAATTCAAAATCGTCCAACATTTGATTTCAGCCACGCCGAACAGTTGTTGTTGCCTTATCGTTGTTCTTAAGATGATAGTATTTTCGTATAATTCGTCATTACACGCCAACTTATATAAGTGAAACAAATTTTGCCATTCCAAAAGTTAATAAAGGTATTGAAAGCACCAATTGTAAAAATCGTGAGTCTCAACACGCTAGCAAATTCTTTCATTGTATGTACAAATATGTATGTATTTAAGCACATGCACCTACGAATGTTCATTGAAAAGTATGAAATTATTTACATATGTACAGGTATTCGTGGATGCAATTGTACATACACATATAAGTATATAAGTACACACATACGTACTTGTGTGGGTAACTTACTTATCCCTGCGACTCTGCCACACCGCTCAGAGCACAGAGCACAGAGCAAGCAGCAGTAAATAGCGAGACACGAAACGGGTGCTCAGGTGCATTATCCAATTGCAGAGCTGCCGCACCGTATTCGACCCTCCTCCTCTTAGGCGGCTTCATTGCAACGGCACGATTTATGACTACGGTTGCTCATTTGTGGCCGCGGCAGGCAAACGATCGATGATCAAGCCGCCATTTTTTGTTACGATTTGGACTCGCGATACCAGATGCCCTGCTCGCTTTACAAAACAATATTGATTTTCAGTCTTTGCTGCCGAACCGCTCAGAAATCGTGATGCACAGCACACTGGTCCCACAGCCGCAGTCACTTTCCTTTGTACATTACTGATACTCTTGTGCATATACATATATATATCAACTATGTATATATATAGATATATTTGTATAGATGTATAACAATTTTGTACATATGCAAATCAGTATATACTTATCCTTATATTTGTCAATGTATTTGCCAGCATGTATGTATGTATTTATGCATTTTTGTTGCTGTTGGCTGTGTTCTGATGCTAAACTGACAGCTAGTTGAAAATGGCAGGCTTTCATTGACACGGAACACATTGGCTAGAGCTGAGATTTGTACCAGTGTGCGGCCGGCCTGGCAGCTCCATCTATTGAGCCTGAGCACCCAATTTAGGATGAGGCTAAAATACAGGGCCCCGGGTCCAACTCGTGAACGCCGCAGGATGTTCATGACTGCTGTTGTGGCTGCTGTCGTTCGTGGTAGTGATTGTAAATGCTCCTTTATCTGCTCGCGGTGCGGCACAAATGCGCGTAACTTTAATACAAATACATACATACATCCGTACATACATACATACATACATATGAACATCGGCACATGCAGGCATGCAAGCTCATGTCTCGTATAATTATTTCTTTGCTGTGCGAACACTAAAGTAGGTTAAAGGCTTCTGCCAAACATGCAACGAAATACGCCAATTTCCGAAACGTAAATATCGCTTAGCAATTCAAAGAAATAAATTAAATTTACTTCATTAAAATAACAGCATTATTGGTAAGTGACTGAGCAATGCACCAAATCGTTAATTGGCAGAACAAAAATGAATCCGATTGTGCTAACGGTGTCAATATCCTTGTAAGGTTAAGATGACATTATCTTTTTCTCTATACCCTGCAATCATCGGGTAATTGCGCATTTTGCTAACAAAACTCATCTCTTCGGCTATTATAATAATACACTTTTTTGTGTCGAGTGTATTTCTATTGATCTGAAACATATTTATCCCTTCACAATATATCTTAGGGAAACCAGATCTAACGGAAAATAGTGGTTGCAATATCCCCATGTAAATTTGTTCGAGATAATTTGTAAAACAAAATAAAAGTTTGCACAATTAGTAAATAGCAATAAGAAAATCCGACTACTTTAGCTATATCCATTTATATTGACGTCTTGCACAAGAATTTATCATTTCTAACTCATGCCTGGTTATAGAAAGATCCAAGTAGTTCAACTTTGCGGTTACTAACAACCATTTAAATCTGGTTAAAACGTAGATGACACCTTTTTTCCCTTGTTGGTAAAATTTTTCGGTCAACTTCGCTGAATTTATTGGCAAATCCTTAAAGATGTACTAACTAGAGGTAGAGTTGGTCGATATATATTGGTCTTATCGATTCTCACCTTACAATTTTCAACCTTTTCAAATAAAAATGAACGACTACAAATTTGAATATCTAATGTTACATATTAAAGGATGTCGAGAATAGCGCATCTGAGTACAGTTAGGTGTACAGAAGTTATGTAAAACACAAATTTAAATACAACAAATTAAAAAATAATCTGTACAAAATTAATAGAGTCCAGTTACTCAAAATAAAAACGAAAATTTCGGTTGCATGTCGAATTTGTATTTAAAGATGCACAAGCTAAAAAATGTAAATTTTCGTGAATTACCAACTTAGTCAAGCGTATGTAAATGGTAGAACGAAAGATGTCCGACTTCATAAATTATATATATTCCCGATTACCGTGCGATATCAGAGAATGTAGGAGATACACACTGAAAATACGAAATGTAAGTTTTGGTATATCATGCGCAAACCAAGTTTGTTTAATTTTATTGATAACTTTCTCCCTCTTACTGATGCGTTTCTGATAAGACATCGTTGTTGTTAAAGTTTTTAAAAAATATTCGTAGAGTGTGTTATAAGCGGATCAGATAAATATTTTGTCAAACTGCACAATTAAAAGATACATATGTGATTTTAATGAAAGTCAATCGAAGTCGAACTATTATCATATGAGCTATTGATAGAAAGTTTAAGTTTTCTCGAAAATAGCTGTGGTTTAAAGAGGTAACACCTTAAAAAAACTATTTGAGTTCAGGCTTGCTTACTGGATATTTATTAATATATCTTCTGTAGAAACAATTTAGTTCAAGGGTATTTTGTCATCGGTACACAAGTAAACTTTAAGTATCTACATCTAAATGCATAAATACATACATATTTATAAGTATATATATACTTACACATTATGTATTACATGATACATTGAATATTACACATTTGTATATGTACACACAAACATACATACAGCTGCACATAGCTCCCCACTCTCGTCATTTTTAATATAATCACTCTGTGATGCTGTGCAAAATAAACCCTGGGGCAAAAATGGTAGGGCACTAACCACTGGCAAAACAAGCGTCCAATGCCGAGTTTTTCCCAGTAGCATAAGTTACACCCCTGAGGACAAAGTGTGTTGGCAACCCCAGCTTTCCATAAATACATACATACCCGCGTATGAATGTGTGTGTGTGTGCATGTATTTGGCAACCACTACGCTTATATACTCATTTACTTATACAATACACAAAACACACACACGCACACACACACACACACAGAGAGTTAAGCCCATGCGTTTATATACACATATCCACTTAAACACATGTCTTCATATATATGTATTTATGTTTGTGCATGTATGTGTTTGTATCTACGAGTATGTAGTATTTAGTATTTATGTGCACATGTGCAGAGGCTGCGCTGCCGACGCAACGGCGATGCCGCTGACGCAGCCTCTGGGTTCGGCCCATTGTCTAGTAGTCAGCTTGAGGGGCGTGGTTTCTGAAAATATAAATGGCTGTGGCTCTGGCTGTAGCTGTAGCTGATGCTGTTGCGCGTATTAACTTGAACACGACGGGGCCAGCAAACAGTCACGAACAAATTCATACATACATATCCTAAGTGGTATTGGTGGCGGTAAAGATTTTTACAGCCGGCCCTCTCTTATGTACTTTTTGGTTGCTCTTTGCTACAGCAGCTCCGGTTTCGAACTCTCTTAGAGAATGACTTAAATTACAAGTCCACCAGACAACATTTTACATTTTAGAAAATTTAATTTCATTTTCGATATAGCATACAGCTACGAATACAATAGAAGCATAGATAACAAAATAAATTATTTATAAAATTAAGAGTTTTTTGGTTTTTGTTTTATTTGTAAATTTCGTTTACAAAGCTTTTAAAATGTTTGAATTGAATTGCATACAAATACTTATTCATATTTTTCTTAATTTTATGACCAGTTTAAGTAAATTTCTAATCTTCTCTTTAAGCTTTACTTATTCGTAATACTGATTTAAAGATAGAAGTTGATCTTATTTGAAAGTTATGTCTCTTAAAAATAGATTAGTTTCAGTTTTGGGTTTCGGATTCAGACAACCATTCTGTTTTACACGACGGAAAAATCCAAGGCGAATCAGCTTTCAGGGGTTTGGTTCTCAACCGGTTTGCAGCATGCACATTTCTCTTCCGTCCGCACAAAACTCTCTCTTGCTCTTCTCTCTTAGATAAGAGAGTATGAATAGCGTTTTGAAAAACCCGCTCCGGGGAGGGTCAGCGCCTTAATGTGTATATGTATGTGTGTGCAACGAAAAGTGTGCGTTTCACAAAGCGGTGATGGGGATTTTATAGGTTTTTACGCACATATACTTGCATGCATGTGTTATGTGTATACTCAGTCTCTCTATGTGTGTGTGTGTGTGTGTGTGTATGTGTATATGGGTGTACGTAAGTATGAAACACATCTGTATTCAAACAGCAGCAGCATCGTCAGCATCGCAATACATCCCCTGAAGGTTTTTACGTCCAACCAGAAAATTTAGTTCAGTCGAGAACTACCGTCAGTGGCTGCGCAAAGGCAGAAGTTTATTTGCGGGTTTTCGTTAAATCAACTGTATATTATGCTGTATTTTCGAAATTTCTTACGATTCCATACAGCTCGAGTTTAATTACGTGTTTTGTGATTTTAAGCATCCAGCATTAAGTGCCACTCTCCACCTGTATACTCCGTGCACCTGTAATTGCCATCACTTCTATTTCGGATAAGTGACACATTCGGATGGATACATA